>JALZYL010000038.1:0-243250 GCA_023619815.1 Aspergillus neotritici | reverse complement strand
AAAATTATTACTAAAGTTTATATATATTACTTAAATAATTAAAGAAATATAATTTCTTTAATCTTATTAATAATATTTTAAATAATATAAAGAATAGATAATAAATTATAAAATTTACTTTTTTTTAAATTTTAAATATTTAGATAATTTAATTATAAATAATCTAAAAAATTAAAATAAAAAATAATAAGATTAATAATTAGAAAAATATTAATATTATATTATAAATATATAATATTTATAATAAATTATAAAGATAATATAAATATATTAATTACTAATTAATTTATAGTTATTAATTTACTTATTATAATCTAGTCTTTCTAACTAGTAATTAATAGTAAGTAAGTTAGATCTTTAGCTTTAACCTGACCTGGCCATGATGATTAATTAGAAATCTATACCTTAACCTGACCGGCGGTTAACAGTCAGGTTATGGTTAAGGTACAGCGGTCAGGTTAACCCACTCTAGCAACTCCAGAGGGAACCCGAAAGTCCGACATGTGTCGGTGCAGAAAATGCAACAGCTAGAACGTCGCCCCTTATTCTCCATTTATCATCAGTCTTCGGTAAAGCTCCATCTCGAACCTCTCCTTGCCATAGGGTTCCTCGCGTAATGTTCCCATAATGTCGGATCCCGGAGGGAAATCGGTTTCAGAAACTGGCTCCCCTGCTCCTCGCACATTAGCGAGTACACTCTGCCGAAAATGCCATCGTAGCACTTGGTCCGATACACGGGCAGGATTATTTAGATCACGGCAGACAATGTCAAGAATTCTGCCATCTATTCCAAAGCTATCTGGTTGGAATGTCGTAATCTTGTAGTGATCCTTTTTGATGTTAGTATCTGCGCAGATAATCCGGGCATGGAATTACTTGCATCAGGGTTAACAGAAAAAAAGTACTGATTAAAGAGAGTATGAAAGTTGTGGGTCATCAGGAGACCATTCTGAACGGAGTCTATGTTTGATATTCCGGCAGCATCATCTGCGTCACTGATCCAGCGACTGGAGTTATTTCGAATCCAGACACTCTCGTGCTCGAGGGGGAATACACGTGCCGCCTGATAACCCGCCCAAAAACCTGCGTCTGCCAGTAAATTGGGAATTCCGGATATGACACATTTGCGGTCTCTCTCTCGGACAGCGCGGGTGAATGCATCTTGTCGACTGGAGAGGGAATGGTCCATCAATCGGGCAACCCAAGGTTCATCAGTCACGCTAATACTTCCTAGATTAAGAATATTGGCTATTATACTAACTTTATATTATATGAGGGTGGACTTACCATTGCTGTAGATGTCGTAGTCCCCAGTAGCTGCTGCATTGTTTGATGGCGTGACAATCCGACCGGAATCCCTGTGCCTGATTGTCCAATCTTCCTCGACGATAAGAAGGATGTTTCCAAGCATCCAGAGCAAATTTTCTTCAGTTACTGAGCCTTGCTGCCAAAGCCCCCCCAGCAGTTCTTCGTTACTCGCATTATAGAAATGTATGTTCCTAAAAAAGGAACGATGCGAAGCCATGGCGTGGAGGAACAGAGGCAGGAATCCTTGTTGCAGAACCAAGTCTACGTCGGGTTCAGGAACTCGCCTGTTGGTACCAGCAGTGAGATAGCAAATGACTAGGCGAGAGGATGTATATCCGATGAAAGAAAACGTATACTGGTTACATTTTCTGGATAAAGAGCTCGATATTCCAAATAGCGTGGCTGTGTGACTGTCTGGACGAAATGAGTGGTACGTAGGAGCATCATGGATGCAGGTCTAACCTTATACAATATAGACATCTGGTGTCAGATCCTGGGTGGTTGTGGTCACGTGACACACATGCAGGCAGAACAGGACGAGTCAGAAATTCTGGAGGGATTGGAAATAATTTTCATTCTCTTGTAGTATACATAGCCTTCTGTGTTAACATTGATCTGCTCTGGAAGATGAAGTAAACTATTTCCAATCACAACCTCACATCTTGTCTCCTATGTAATGACTGAGTCGAATACTCGGGTATCTCATGGAGTAATGTATACTTCTCAAGCTCCCATTTTCAATATATAAGTACAAGTTTCTTTACAAAAGGATTACACCGAATCTATCGTTGAGTGTGGGGGAAATGCTCCAAGTTGTGACAAAGAAAGCCACACCGTGTCACCAATCGATGGAATTGTTACAAATGATTTGTTTTATTTCTTCTTCTTTGAAGATCTTGACTCTGTAGACATACGTTAAGTAGTGACATTAGAGATAGACGATAGTGCTGACACTTACCTTCAGCAGTTCGCTTCTTCTTGGGGGTTCCCTTTCCTCGGGATTTTGCGCTTGTCTGTGTCAGCAGATACCGCAGAGAGTATATAGGGTAGGCTTGTAAATGGTTCGGAATAAGGGTGACCCGTACATTTGAATCGCTTCTTCTCGATCATCCTCGGCTTCATCAAAGGTAGTTAGACCACGCGGTCGATAGGTATCTTGTAAGTCACGGATAGAAACCGTCTTTTTAGGATACCAGGCGGTAAGTGTAGGACCGCGTAGTCGTTGACGAAGGATTTTGTTTCCTAATCGCAAACGCTCGGGATTGAAGTTGTGAGAAAACACATGGCACTGGACCTGGCCACGTAGTCAGCTTAATGAAATGTTGGGGCAAGTGGGTATAATCAGTGGTGTAAGCACACCTTTGCTAGATGCAATAGTCGACTAGCAGATGGTGTGGCCATTATGAGCAGCACGCTAGAAGTCGTGATTAATAGAATGATAAGCCGCAGAATCCCAGAGATATCGCGAGGGTGCTTAGGTCACGTGACGAATAACTCCACATCTTATGCAAGTCAATCCACCCTGGAACAATCGAGTAACAATCAAATTACAGCCTATATTCATGGATTTGAAAAGGAAATCTGAACTCACCCCAGGGGTTTCACCTTCTGATAAGAATTTCAAAAAGGCTAAGGTAAGAAAAAAACCTGACTGGGTTAACCCAACATTGCTGGGTCATACTAATCTTGTAAGACTAATGTCTTAGAGAACACATCAAACCGTTCTCAGCCGAGCCTCGCGTTAAAGGAAAACAGAGGTCGTGGGATACACCAACTACCTTCTGATAAACTTGTTGAAGATGTTCTTGAAAAATTACGCATAATAGGATCACAACCGCCCGGGCTAAAACCGGCCGTCGCGAAAGCAGCAGCCGAACTAAATAGAGCTTTGCACGGTGTGAAATCCTCCACCTCTTGTGATATAGCCTCTGAAAACTACAAGGGCAGTCTACCGCCACTGCCTCCTATACTTGACGAAAAGCTCGAAAGGGCAGTTTTCATGCACCCTGGAGTAAACAGCAATCATGACACAACATATGACCGGCTTGAGATCCTCGGAGATGCGTATATAGAACTAATTGCAACAAAGCTGATTTGGTCTAAATTTGACCGAATGGCTTCTGGTCGGATATCGCAAATTAGAGAGCTGCTGGTGAAAAATGAGACTCTTTCCGAATATGCGACAGGATACGGTCTCGATAAACGCGCCATTGTGCCTCAGGACTACTTGTCCCAACCAAAGCGCTGGACAAAAACAATGGGGGACATCTTTGAGGCCTATGTGGCTGCGGTTATACTGTCTGATCCTATCTGCGGCTACGATGTAGCTGAAAAGTGGCTAAAAGAACTGTGGCTGCCGAAACTTGCGGATGTCGAGCCCCAGCCCTCTGTTTGCCACGCTAAGGAGCAGCTGGCGAAAAAGATAATGGGCAGAGGTATTAAACTGAGGTATGTTGATGAGCGCCCACCGGTACAGCACAAGAATGGCACACAGACTTTTTTTATCGGGGTGTATCTCACTGGTTGGGGATGGCATGATAAGTGCCTAGGTTCTGGGAAAGGACCAAGTAAAGGAATTGCTGGTAACGGAGCAGCGCAGGCTGCTTTGCAAGACAGAGTGCTTATAGATGAGATAGCCTCTGTAAAAAAAAGACACGAGTCAAAGAAGAGATCTGGGAGTGCAGCGGAGCTTGGGGACTATGCCTGATAATCTTATGGACCTATTTTATCGCGGAATATATGTTCGTTCATGTCGCCTTATTATTTTGTTAAGTAGGAGTGGGAGTAGCCGTCATTGTCATTAGTATCCTAGGTAGTGTCCTATCCTAGTTTGTTCAATTAATACGACGTCATATCCTAGCTCTCGGGTGCCAGACTGCGACTAGGCCAAAGACGATTATATGTAGCACCTATTTATCCCAAAGGCACTGAGATCCGAAATGATTTATATATTAGGTACGAAGTGGAGTACTGGTTTAGTAGGGCCACGACTGAACTTATGGCTATGGATACCTAATGTAAGGTAATGATAGAAGTAATAATTTAACTTCTCTCTAGACAATAATCCATTGAATCGTACAGTGAAGGTTTATCAGATTTATATTTCCCGTTCACTATGTTTAATCATAGGGAACATATTATAATTAACTTCGGGTCTTTATCAGTAAACTAGAGTATTTATTCTTTTTTACGTGGTTTTGGAATATGACAACTTTGATATGGCTAGCACTTATGAGAATCCCTTATGCCTCTCTTATACAAGAAACGTTATCAAGTACAACATTAGACGTAAGCGGTGTAGTCCGTCCAGGGCGACAGAGGGGCTGGCAAGGTGCTGACAGAAGACTACTGAGTTAATTGACCTAAATGCTCTCAGGTTAGAGGGTCTACTTATCCAGTAACTAACAAAGCAGCCAAGCAGTGCCGAATAATTAAGTAATCTTCGAGTATTGATTGCCCAGACTTCTGACTTCCCGGATCGGGTGTACCTGGATCCATCATCACTACTCCGTACTAGTATTGTCTCCACCTAACCTCAAATAGCCTAGTCCCAAATCTACCGGCGCTGAGGGTGGCGACTTTTTGATAATCGTCTTTAAAGCAGTATCCACCAGTTCGTGGCAGACTCCAAAAACCCTCAGATACCATCATTGGCCGCCATCTTTTGA
Organism: Aspergillus neotritici; assembly: GCA_023619815.1. NCBI lineage: Eukaryota > Fungi > Ascomycota > Eurotiomycetes > Eurotiales > Aspergillaceae > Aspergillus > Aspergillus neotritici. The sequence continues at coordinate 238,274 of JALZYL010000038.1, read as the reverse complement.
GTCCTGTTTAGAACTCTAAGATCTCATCAAAATGGATTGGGATCGTAATAGGAGGTCTGCTTCCTTCTTAAACAATTATTCACCCCAGCCGTCACAGCATACTTTCCCATAAAGGATCATAGGACTGACATTATCCATTACGGTAGGTTTGATGATCACCGGGGCGGAGAGAGTTATCGACCGGCAAACTCCCGCAGCTATTTTCGTCGAAGCCGGTCACCACAGCGAAACCGATCTCCTCGACTGTTCGCTGATACATGGGTGCCATCCACGACTCGCACGTATGGGCGTGTGCGGAGTCGTTCTCCCGCGGGGTTTAGGCGTCGTTCTTCTCGAAGTCCCTCGCCTTATAGCAGGGATCCTGGCCTTTCTTCATATGCTAGATCAAGCCCTTCTTCACGCCGGTTTTCTCCTCGACGAGACGGGAGACCCAGATCACCTCGCCAAACCTCGTGGCGTCCAAGGTCTCCGTATAATGAAGGCCGTCCTCGTAATACTTCATGGAGTCGACCCCCTTCGAAACGGCCACGGGACCCATCGCCAGTTCACCAAGATTCCAGATTCTCGAGAAGTGAAAGATCCTCGGTTCCTGATCACTATGTCAGGTACAGCCCGTCCTCAAGACAGGGACCCATGCGAGAGAATGGGCCTCGTACATCGGCGGTATCTCGGTCTCGGAGTCCGTTTCGGGGAGTACAGAGGGAGCGCCACCTGGATGGTTCACTGAATCAGAGGAGACGGTCGCCGTCCCCTAGACGAGTCCCATCTGTCCAGGCCTCGGCCCCTGGCTCTCTTTCTAACTCAAGACTTCCATCACCCTCGGTTGACAGAGTCGGTGCGACTCAGCCTGACTCAACCGACCGGTCACCCGCGCACGCCACCCACGATCGGCGCTTGTCCAAACCCCCGGATCAAGATCGTGTAGACCCTGCCCCCTATAAGTCGGGAAAAGAGGACACCAATTCAAGGCTTGATGCATCGGAGCATAACCTACATATGTCAAGCAATGATACTGACCTTGGCGATATTGGACTGTCTCGGCCAAGCGATGTTCCTGAAAGGGATCCTCAATCGGGCAATACACTTTCCGCCAGTATCCCCAGTCATCCCAGGGCCTTTCCTTCCGTACAAGGTCAATCCCCGCCTTCTGGACCATCGCATGGGCCAAAACACCAATTCCCCAATCACCGAGGCCTAAATCTATCTCTGTTATCAGCGCCGACACGTCCTCGAGGGGGTGCAGGCTTTAAGGAAAGCAGCTGGGCTGGCGGCTCTGCTCGCCGTGCCCCTGTCTCTTCTACGCCTTATGGTCCTCCTACTGGTCCGCGCAATATCAGTGGTCCACAGGGTCAAGGTGTTGAAATTATTCGCCAGAACAGTTACCGGCAGAGCAGCAACGCCGGGGTTCATTATAACCCTCGTACTCCGAGGTATATGAGCCATTTATCGAGCTCTTGTACCATAATCCCCGGAGGCCGGCTTATTTCGTCCAGTTTAGATGGTCCTATCGAGAAGCGCCTTTCCCAGTTAGATTCTGACCAGGACCGTCTTCTTGAGCAGAACACAGACAGCCAAAGTCTGAAAAGACTGGGGCTCAGGGATTGGGATAAGTTTGACCGAGAAAGCTCTATCTGTGCCTTAAAAAGCGAATTGGCAGAGGGGCACCTACAACGACTAGCAGACGGGGGTTGTGTCCATGCAGGGACTATGTTTTGATATGTGTATGATAAATATTACCAGTATTCAGTAGAGTTAGTTACAAGAACTAATTCGGATGTTGATGACGTAAAGATATCCCTGGCACCAAGCGATAAAAATTTTGTTAAACATTGGCTTACTTTGGATAGCTAGTTATTCTCGGAAGCATAGTCAATATATTCTAGGTACTTTTGGCCCGGCCAATATCAAAATTGATTATCCTTCCATTTTGCAGATTATTCTTGACTAGTAACCAGAACAATAAGGCGAGCTATAATCGATGTTATGTATCCGCAGTCAAAAGCGCAAGTATGATAGTAAGTACTTCGTACCCGTACCGTGTACCGGTATTACCACATCACGCGCTTGCGCGTGTGGGGCGGCGCGCATCTTCTTGTGGCTTCGTGTCAACATTAAGATCCGTAAGCTGGTTAAGTATATCCTTGGAAGGGCAGAAGCCCCGAGCATTTACTCCATACATAGTAACCTGAACAGAGACCACCTATCTCACCCATCTCTGTATCTGTCCCTGCCACGTCTTCAGTTTAATACGTCTGGCTTGCCGCTCAACTGGCGTTAAACTCGCAGCAAGCCTTCCATCATGAATATCTTCAGGTTACTGGGTGGGTGCTATATCGAATACATAACAAGTGATGATTCTAACAAGGATGTTAGCCGATTTTTCTCATCTTGCTTCAATATTCATTCTTCTACATAAAATGAAGTCTTCAAGCGTAATACTACGTTCCTGTGACCATGTTTCGTCTGGCTAATATGCTTTTCTAGAGCTGCTCTGGGTTGTCTTTCAAATCGCAAGCGTTGTATTTGGTGGTCTTTTTGACACGATACCTTGGTGCGCACTCTCTCTCTCTCTCTCTCTCTCTCTCTCTCTCTCTCAATATCTTTCTCTTTGCTAACACGCCTATGCTATAAAATTGCAGATCTCTTCTGGGCCTTTACCGACTCGCTATACAACACCACGTTCAAAATTTTGTTTATTGGCTCGTCTGCCTACATAATTTACCTCATGTTGAATGACTATAAACCTACGCACGATCCCAACATCGACACATTCAAAGTCCAGTACCTCCTCGGGTTCAGTGCTCTACTCGCTATTATCTTCCCGCATGACTACAGTATTTCCGAGGTCAGTTCCCATCGTGTCACAGTGCCAACATTTTTCTAACAGTGACAAGATCCTTTGGACATTCTCTATCTGGCTTGAATCTGTTGCCATCCTACCCCAGCTCTTCATGCTCCAGCGTACTGGCGAAGCAGACACCATTACGACGCACTATCTTTTCGCACTGGGTTTATATCGAGCCCTTTATATTCCTAACTGGATTTATCGATACTTCGCAGAAAACCATTTTCAACCTATTCCCGTCCTTGCTGGTATCGTTCAGACAGTCCTGTACTCCGATTTCTTTTATATCTACTATACAAAGTAAGTCCATGGCTTTTCTACACTGCTCCCTTTCTGGCATCGTACTGATTATTTCTAGGGTCATGAAGGGAAGGAAGTTCTCGCTTCCTGTCTAAAGATGCGGTCCAAGCATTGGATGCTGGTGAAAGAGAATGGTCTTGAAGCAGAGTTTGCATTACATTATTGTTTGTAGCTTCCTTGTACGTTTAAATACTGTAAAACGCTCGGGGCGGATGCTGGGAGTACGCGGTTATCCAACACTTTATCGGCTGTAAACTTACCACTGTCTTTTATGCGGTAGCTCACAATATTGCAGATTGGAAAAAAAGGTATGGACGAAAATCATGGTTTAGCAATGTTGAAATGGAAAACAATATACTCATGTGGTCGTCAGTAGGGTTAACGAATATTCAACGACTGCTATTATGTAGCGACTGCTCCATACTTGGTCCGTGATCATGTAAATATCATATACAGAGATATTGCACTAGTCCTGAATCTGGGGCTATAGAACAATATATAGGAATAAGTCGAGTCCTGTCTAGTAGAGCAGTCCTACCCAGTCACTATGTTCTTAGTCCTAACAAGCAAGGTAACCCTATGTGTATGCTAAGCCCGATCAAGCCCTTCGAATTCTAAATTCCTCTATACAATTAGATCTACTATGCCACTGTATGAGAGTGTATGGCAATACCGTACGAGGTCTTCCGTAACCAACAGACCGGGTGTGAGACAGGCATGGGGCTTAAGTTGTTGTGGAAGTCCACCGATCATGGTTTTGTCTAATATCCATCTTGTAGGTCTTCCTGCAAGAAATCCTACAAATTTATGCGTATTGATAAGTCGGTACTGAGAAGACCAAATCATGGTATGGAGTTCCATCTTCCTCCCTTGACCTTCCTTCCTTTCTCTTTTCCCTCTTCCCATATAAGGAACATAAATTATTAGTAGAATAATAAACGCCTCCCACCCATTTAATACGGATTACCGTTGACAGTAGCTACACACCGACTTCGCCTCAGACCAACAGATATTTTTCTTTTGTAACACCTTCTTCCCCGCGCCTTCGCCAGCCCCCGTTCACCTCTACAAAGTAAATCGTACACGTCCCAGCGCCCTCTAAGTCCCGATCAATGCCACTGGCGCAAAGCTTACTAGCTCGGTGGATCCACCTATCATAGTGGAGCCCGATATAGAGGAACACCGGGTAGATCACCCGGCCCTAGGGGGGATGTAAATCCACAATTTCATCTATTCTGCTTGTGTAAATTTATATTCCTTTCCTGTTCCATTTGCCACACTGTTTGTTGATGGCATATTTATTCTATTTTTTGAGGTCGCTATTTGGAGGAATACCAGTTTTTCACTGCTGTTCATATCATCTGGCTAGGGATGAATTCGCGTGTCGCTGTTGCAAGCAAATGCCTAAACGAAGATACACGGCTCAAGAAATCGAGCAAGTACAGAGTTGCCAATGCTTCAGCTGCATAGTAGTAGTACTGTACTACACTCTAACTTGGTTATATTTGTATAGGTCCTAGGAAAAAATGTGACAGGCTGTAAACGAGATAAAGATGGCTAGAAATCCCGTTGACCGGGAGCACCCTGGGTAGAAGCATACCCCGAGTTGTAGTTGACCTGAGGAGGGGCAGTTGATATATCGTTAAAAGAATCCACTGTCCCAGTGAGCGGTCCCGGTAGGTGATTTACTGCTCCACTAACAAATGAACGCATGGGCCCCATGTTTTGTCGCCCCTGCAACTGGCGCTGACTGTCCACCCAGCTGGTATGGCCGCTAAAATGATTGAAATAATCTGCCTGCGTTCTCTCTGACGGGATATGATGACTTATGGCAGATTCGCGTCTTGATATGGGTGGCGAAGGTAATTTCGGAGACCGCGGTGCTATTTCGAGTCGGGGTGAGCTTCTTCTTGAATTAGGGGGTGTCAGGCGCGATCCTCCACGGCGCACTTGGCAGGTTGGACAGATTTTGACGAAGCGCGAAATAAGCTCCTTCGGGACCCTAGTAATAACTAGTCAGTATGATATACATATAATGCGTCAATGTGTTTTGGTGGGTTTGGCCAAGTTTCGGCTTGTTTGGGATACCCATGAGGTTTTGCCTACCATGAATAGTATTGTCGAACTTGGGCTGAAGTCTTGTCTCTTCCACCATGCTGGCACTGCTGGTGTGCCTTGGTGAGGATTTTGAACAATTTTTCTCGAACGGCTACCGGTTTTCCTTCGTGGCAAATCATCTTTGTGCACTTGGTACAAATTAGTCTCTCCAATTCCTCCACTTCGACGATATGAATACGAACATCTGAAGATGCAGTGCCAACTGCTTGAAGCTTGAACATTTTCTTGACCCAAAACCTATTCAATAAGATTAGTTTGCATGTCATCTCTCCGATAGCTTGGGGCAAGGGGGCCTTTAGGGAAGCCCTCAGTCGTGGAAAGATGTTTCAAATACTCGACAGCTAAGAGAGATGGAGTATCCGTACCGGAACTGGGCCGATTCGATGGCAGTGTCTTTAGGATCTATTAACACTGTCCTGATATTCCGTGCCCTTTTTGCATGGATTAGGGCTTTGTCTTGCTTCTTGACTGATAGGTCGTCGACGTAACTATATTTCCAAATCAACATGGTGCTGGGGACAAGTGAAGCACTTGGATGCCAGATTTACCTTTTCATCAATTGGTCGAATTCTCTGACATCGGGGAATCCCTCCAGCGCAGGAATAACGGGCTCCGAAAGCATCGTGTTCTCGTTCCGGGAATCCTGGCTCTCGATATCTGTCTCCCCGAGTGCTTCGCGGAGGGGCAGGTACCTTGGGGATTGGAGATAGCGTGGCTGTGACATGTACTGCACCTGATGGTGATGATGATGGTGCTGTAGGGCTGGATGATCTACCGTTGACATGGAGTGCCCGGGTGATGAATGCGAAGACAGATGGTGTGCATGCAATGGGATTCCCGGGTGGCCATAAGGTGAATTGAACTGGGTAGTAAACGGATGGAAGGACTGTTGTGGGAACTGGTATTGTCCAGGTTCGTTCACCCCAAATTCTTGGTTATCGCCATGGTTGTATGGAATAGGTAGGGCGATTTGATGGTTCATGACATAGTTTTCATGTGCATCATTGCTGCGTCTTCCAAAACTACTCATGATGCAGATGATGATCAAACAAATGATGATCGATAATTTCAGGATAGGATGAGCATATAAAACGACGGCCAGTATTATGCAGATAGAGAGTGATTGGTTATTATCTCACTGCGAGCCTTTAGGTCAGAACTGTCACCTCTATCTCAAAAAAAGAAAGATGAAGTCTAATAGCAACGCGTTGGCAGGCAAACGAATTGTTTGTTGAGATGTTGGTGTTTTTACCCAAGAGTATCACTGTGCAGACCTCGAATCCCTGGAAAATCTGTCGACTGTAGAGCAGGAGAGACTGAATAACAGTGAAAAGAAAGAAGGATCACGCAGTCTTTATACAAGAAATAGGTATCGAGTCGCAGAGTTGCAGAATCGTGGTTGAATGTCAAGTATGCCAGGGCTTTGTCTTAAATTAATTTCTTGAACTGTTATATTATCTTCTTTTAATTTTCTTTTTCTTGAAGGAAAAGAGTTATGCGTGTGTATATGCGTGTAAGTGTAGATGTGTGTCTGGTGTGTATGTGTGTGTATAAGCAGGTAGACATGTGCATGTGTGTATGTGTGTATGTGTGTGTGAAGCAGCATGGAAAGCACTATCTCAGTATGCATAGGCCCATAACACCCTGCTCACCAAGGGTACAAGGTAACCATTACTGAGACTGTCAATCGCCATATGTGTGTTAATAATAATAATGACAACCAAAGGGAACGAGACAGTTACCAAGATTTTTATCCGCATGAGCATACACGCACGTACACGCCAAACAAGAGTAGGATTTGGAATAACAGAGCAAGTGAATATAGTGAAAAAAAAAGTATTGGTCATGGGAATACCACTCGGACAAGACTAGAGGATCCTAACCAAATGCTCCTGGCGGTAAAAGAAAAGGAAATGGACAACATGCAGTAAGAGGGGCAAGACGCAATATCCCAATACAGTCAAGCTATTGTGGAACAGACAGAAAGCAAGCAGAAAACAGACAGGGAATAGACAAGGATGACGCATGACGGGAATTTGGAGCTGGGTGGGCCAAGAAACCGCAGCAGCATCCAAAAGACAGCACCATGGCAGAACAAACGTAGAAGGAAATAATAGAATTAGCCAGCAAAGAGATGCAGCACGAGAGATCCGGGGTGTGCATTCTATACAGAAGAGCAGGAAAGAAGAGGCTAAACCAGAGACCGCTCTCTAGTGCTCTTGACTATGGTCGTGGTAATCTTTTTGATATACTTGATTGTTCCTATCAAGTATTATACAAACACGATTATCACGACTATCCTACTGGTCATGGGCGGGACTATCATAGGTAATGTACATAAGACCCTGGCCGCAGAGCAAAATCCTAAGAATTATGCCTACAGATCTGTCTGGACTAGTAGATAGAGAAGCACTTGTAACTATGCATAATCACCCATTACATCCATACGAATGAACGACTGGCATAACCTATGACTAACCAAGGAGGCGGTTTCTTTTCGGCTTGTTTGTCAAAGCCAACTAATATTAGTCTCTTATTCTTGGCGCATGTTTACTTGAATGGCCAAGAAGAAATACTGGCCCGTCAAACTGAAGAAGAAACCCGAAACACCTCGCAGGACCAGGATTTCCGGTTTTTTGGCACAGATCCACCCGAGATGGCTCTATATTATCATACCATTATTCACTGTCTCACCCCGATCTCTAGTAGCACTCCTGGATGGGGATGTTAGTCACACAAACATGAATATGCACATCTTTCTAGGGTCATCTTATCATCCAGTACCTGGAATGCAAGTGAATCCACGCCATCCTAATCCATTCCATAGCTCTCCCCGAGGCTGCCAAGTATGTACTTGCCGAACTAACCGCCCCAGTCATCACAGCGTTTCGCACAGCAGCCTAGTCTCGTCGAGGATCGACAAGGTGTGGGTATGCTGCAAGTAGCCGGCTTGACAGGCGCGAGTCATTCTTCCATTCATCACTGGCTGACTGTCGAATCCATAATTACTTTGTACATTATCGACACCTCTCTGGATCAAGCATACTTACATACTCTGCATCGCTGTCCTACAGGGGTCTATCCAAGACAAATTCAGACTCACCCCAGCCAACCCCCCGGGGAAAAAAGTAAAAAAGAAAAGAACAGAAACAAAAGAAACGAGAAGAGAAGAAAAAGAAATATCCAGGTATGTATCGAATCAGGATAGTCAATGTGGCTTAATCTCACGGGCCCTAAGTTGCTGCATAACCCCTGCAAGCAAAGCCCCCTTCTCTCCAAGATCCTCTGTTGTGTTTTCCAAAGATCCCACTCTGGCTAGGACTGTGACATTGATGCCGCACCTGCAGTCTAGTTATCAAACATCCACGGTTCACACCTATATTCGATCATGGATTAATTTTACTATCTGCCTAACATTCAGGTCGTTCAAGCTGGCTGTTGGCCAACCAGTGTCTCGCACGAAGTTGTGTGGTAATCCAGGGCGAAACCCTAACACTTAGAGATGACTCCTCTTCGCCGTCTCTGCTTGACGTCCGCCAAATTGGATTGGTTATGCAAACCCAACAAAGTTTAGAATCAGAATACCAAGCACGATCTTATATACCACGAGAGCCTCAATGCTTGAAATCTACTGGGTATCTACCTACCGCAAGGGAAAAAAGCCTGGTCGACAACTTTGTGCCGGAGGGATCCTCAACGCACCCATCAGAAAGCAGAGTTAGAAGAGCTTTGGAATACTGAAACAAGCCCCAAGATGCCAGCGTGAACCTACGTTATCGTTTTCTTTTGCCGCCATGTAGACTATTACGCCTTGCCTCCAACACATAGATGACAGGGCTCCCCTGCCCTGGGATCAGGGATCTGGAAATATCCTCCTAGCAACGCCTGGGGCGACTTGTTTCAGAATGACTGTCCTATCCCTGACCTTTCATGGCTGTGTTTGATACACCCTAGATGGGGTACACAAGAGGGCAGTAGGTAGGTACCTAGGTACCCAGGTGGTCGAGCTGTCTGCCTACCGATGTCCGGAAGTGCCAACCGCAGAGTCAAGTTGTTTGATGGGAGGGACCTCTCCAATCGAGACACCCTATTGGCCATATGCACCAAGGCCCAGCCAGCCCAGCCTCAGCTTCGGGGCGGTATCAAAAGCAGTATTGCCTAGTACCATCATGACCAACCCCCAAACCGTTTGAGAGTATCGATCTGTGTGATTATGACGGACACAAAAGTATCAAGAGATATGTTCTCATTATCTGATGTATGGTTGCGGATTGTATCCCCTGTTCGAACTACAAGATGCATAGGTATTGTCCACTGGAGAGGAACTTGAACCGCCGAGTATTATGATCCTGGAGGCTCTGTCCAGGGAATAACGGGTTCTCGTCGGAGAATATATGCAGATGGCTACAAGATTATGAAGTGATTATTGTACACACCTCTATGGAGACAGCTTCATTGGATTGTATGCTCCTGACAAATCCTTTGCATTAGAAATATTAAACTAGTGTAAACATCAGTTGGCTTCTATATCGCTCTTATGTGCAGACTGGGAAGATCCTGTTACATATTACAGAATGATCATTGACAGTAACAAAAGTCTCCGAATCAAATGTGGCTGTTGAATAAAAAGCATAAGCCGATTTCTCCATACTCTGTGGAGATTTACTTGAATTATTATGACACCAGGGCACACAAGGTGATAATACTGCCTTTATCTGAGAGCAAAAGTGAACGACTATTAGCCCCAGCCTGGTTATGAGAATGAGGCAAACATAAGGCCCTGTCCCTGTGAGAGATAATGTATACGTTGGAACATACGAGGGAATGCACGGTGAGATGAAACAATCATGGCAGATTATTTCTGCCTGGACTTGTCAAACGTGCATGATGAGAAAGAATCAAAAACTAATGTGGACTGTAACTTCTACCAGGTTCATGAGACTCAATTATTCATATGCTTCGTCATAATCTCGTACAGAATGTTCATCATACCCAGCCACACATGGTCGCTCCATGAAAGTTATACCGCCGTGAGCATCTAAATATCAAACAAGAACGGATCAAACCACCAAAGGACAGACGGTCGCTGGCGCAGCCTTCACTTGCGTTCGTACCACAATCCCCCGTTTCCAGAAACCGTTCTCCTCCAGGGATTTTCGCTGTGGCCCAAATCGAATTATCCGTCGTTCAGTCTCCGAGCCCCGAAATTGCTGCCAAATCCCACCAAATCTCGAATGGTCCACCTCCACCCATCCCCGAGTTCTCCACGATCGAAATTAGTCCATTTGTCGACCTTGCGTCTCCACTTGTCCTCCTCTGCCCGCTGACGTTTGACAAATTCTGGACCGACGTCGAACTCCTCCGTGATGGGCCATTCGTCTGACGAGCCTCCACAACTCCGGTCATCCCCGCTCCCACCAAGCCCAGGATCGTCATGTGCACCTGAATTGCGTCCGCCAGATACTCTCCCTTTTTCTTCGAGGTCGTCAAGGCCGGCGAAGACATCGTCCTCATCCTGGACCGCTACCAGGCCTTTGGTTCCAGGTTGCAGTGGAGCAAGCCTTAGCCAACACATTCGCTGGGGATCGAAGATCATCCCTCCAACTACTTGTACGTTTTGCATCGCACCTATGTTGGTTATGAGCGCTGGCGCTGGCTTTGGCGTTTTAGGCGAGTTTGTTTCAAATTCCTGCACCAGGTTTTCGTTTCCTTCCCAGCGGAAAGTACTAGGGTTGTATCGCATGCCGCTCATAGCTGGGAATATTAGTATCGATGGCTACCCAAAAAACGGTGTCTCAACTTACATTTCGGCTCCTGCACACCGGCTCCCATCGGTCTGATTAGCTGGGGCTTAGATTTAGAACCGACAGGGGGCCGGCTTTTTTTGCTGCGGATAGTTCTTGTACCCGACGGCACACGCGAGGCAGACTGAGCTTTGAAGTTCGCGTTGAGAGAATCGGAAAACTCGCTGTCGCGATTCTTGGCGTTGAACGTCATTGAAGCAATGCGTTGTTCCCTTGCGTTTCTCGAGGCGTTCGTATCACGCGCAAACCTGGGAGTAAAATCACTTGATTTGGATGGTGTACGCTGTACTTGTTGGACTTGCTGACGAGGAGCGTCCGTTCCCTGCGGAACCGAGTGGCTTCGTTCAAGTTTGCTTTTAAATGATCTCGGCACACCTCGCCCAGAAGGTTGCTTCATGAATTTGCTCTCGGTGGAGGTAGATGTGGGCAGATCATCGAAGGAAGCCAATTCTGAGCCATCACCGAAATGGCGCCGACGCGCTGGTCGAGTAAGGGTTCGTGATGCGCTAGACATCACGGTTTCTGGGCTTAAATCGTTGGAGTTATCTCCCAAACTCCCACGGATATTCGAACGGGACACCCGGGGTGAAGGCCCATGCGGATAATAGACGTCATTAGAACTCTCCGAGTCGCTTCGACGAGAGTGCCGATAGGTTTTGAGACTGGCGTGATGAGACTGACTTTCAGAAGCCCCAGCTGGAATAAAGGGTGCCTGTAATTTACGGCCAACCACTTTAGTATCAACGGCTACGCGGTCAATGGGGCTTCTAGACCCGCTCGTGTAAAGACTAGGCCAGTTAGACATATCCTTGCGAGGGGGACCTCGAGAAGCTGATGTCGACGTTGCGTGATGCATGTTTCGCATTGTTGGCATCGATCTCTTTGAGTTGAGTAATCGTTTTCCGCCAGTGGCACTTTTGTCGATAGCCGCATCTCTCGATATCCGTGTGCCAACTAGCCGTCGGGCTGGGGTCAAGGATCCCGGTGATGATGATGTAGAGCCAGAAGAAAGTCTAGGCGCTGAAGAATGATAGGAATGGTCGCCTCGAAACTGAGACCCCCGGAACTTGGCTAGTGGTGCACCGCTTTCTGAGACGGTCTCGAGGTTAGTTGAATGTTGTCGTTCATGGTTCGAGAGACGAGGAATCCGTGTCCTTGGGGACCCAGTTGTATTCGTGAAGGTGAGTGTCGTGGCCGAACGTCGTGGTGAACCTTCTGTGCGCTCTTTCTTGCATTTGACGTTTGGATTTACCGTGAACTTCCTAAGACTGAAAGGGTCGAGATCGCCAATTTCAAGACCCGAGAAGAAGTCATCGGCTTTAGCTGACTCTTGGAAATTTGTGTTTGACAAGGAATTATCAACGATGTCAGTGGTCGATTCTCGGGGATTATTCAGAGGTGCTCCCAAACTCAATGGACCTTCTGGGATAACAAGACCATCAAGACCTTCATCGTCACTTTCACCAGTGAGGCAACTGGAAGCGCTGGGACTGACTACAGAGACAGAGGAACTTGGGTTCGACCGATGGTCTCTTCCGGTGCCACCAAATCGAACCCCAATGCTGCCTTCAGACCAATCAACGTCCAAGTCCTCTGGGGCAGCTGGTGTTGAGTCCTGCGGATTGACTTTTCGGTGTGGAAGTCGAAAGTCAAAGTCTTCCGGTAATTCAAAATCGTCTTCTAAATCCTCCGTCGTATTCTTTGGTGCGTCGTCCCAGGGTTTATGTTCTGGATTCCTTGTACCAGAGGATTGGGACTTCGCAATTTTGATGGTAGGAACATCTTGAGAACCGCCATCTTCTTCGCCGTCTTGGTCTCCAGACGGCACTGTAAATGCCGATACTGGGAATGATGGTGTACGGTAATCGCCCCAGTTGGCAGGATTCGAGCCCTTTGTCGGGCTTCTTGTGGGAGAGCTGACCTGCCGGATAGACTCTGGGAAAGATCCCTTTGGCGGACTCTTCAGTTCCAGAACACTTTCCGGGCCTGGGAATTCCACATCCTCAGACCAGTCATCGATCAGACATTTCTTAGGCTTCTTGCTTCCGAGACGCCTGATAGTCCCCCCAACAAGAGCCGACCCCGAAATATTTGAAGGCAGTGGAATTCCTGCATTCCTAGCAGACGCAATGGCTTCTTCACTCACAATGTCCCCGCCAGCCACTAAGGGAACCTGCCAGTCCTCATCACCCCCTGGGTTGGAATCAAGGTCCGAGCGTGCAGAACGGCGTGAGGATATTGAGTCTCGATGGCCGGAGCGGCGAATGGATGAATTTGTTACAGAAGTAGCAGTTGACGCGGCTCTCAATTGGAAGTCGTCGCATTGCAAGTCATCGTCATCGTCCCAGCACTCAATCGTGTCTTCGTCACGGTGGTGAAATGGAAATGTTAATGGCTCCATGATATTACCGATATCAGAGACAGCAGATCAGCCGGTGTCCCTGAAACAACTGAATAAGGCGATGAAGCTGGGGTTCTTTCGGGGTTAAGAATGCGTCGAAGGAGCCAATGGACGTCATCCCGTACGGATAATACAAAGCGATGGCGACTGTTTCGAATGGAAAACCCGGTTCGGACTTGTGGTAATTGTTTGAGAGAAAACTCGATCTTATTATTGTAACCTAGCAGGCTGCACATATGAAACCTGGACGGAGCCAAACAGTCGTGTCGCAGTTAGCAATCAAGGGATTCCATCGAGGTGATTAAAAGGCACCGTGTCAGGGAGAGCGGACTGGTGTGATAAATAAAGCCATGAGATAAAAAAGAAAAAGCACGAGTTCAGAACAACAGCTGGGGTCGGAATATTCGGTCCCTGGGGGGCCAGAAGTAGAGAGATTTTTATAAGATGCTTGGCCGGCACAACACTGTCGTTTGCGGGGAGTGAATAATCTCACACTCAGCAGTGTTTAAGACAGCATCATGAGGATCTGAAGTAAAAGGGCAACATGAGTTGGTCAATTTGAATAAAACTAATATAAATCAATCATTGTTTTGTTTAACAGGAGGTTTAATGGGGGAGTGGCCGATAGAATAATGAGGCAAGATTGCTGTTGTTTTGTTGGTGTGGAGTGAGAGGTCGTTGTTGCTCTGACACTGGGGAGAGGTTGATCCACCACGCTGAGATGCACTTGGATTAGTTGCTGGACTAGTCACATGTCCGATCTCATAGCACCACCCAGATTATTATGCCAATCAGATGCATAAGTCTACTTAATATACTCTAGAAAAGGGCGATCTCTTGATAGTATAATGACAGGAGTTTTATAATAAAGACTCTTTGAGATCGACAATCGTAGAGGGTATCACAATATATATAGCACAGACCAAACATATTGAAACATATGGTGGGCGGAAATATCAGGATAGAATCTCACACAACAGCGCCAACATGTCCTACCCTTTGTATTAATACGTACCTTCCTCTGCCTTAGTGAGATAAAAACACAGGCAATCATTTCTCCTTTCTAAAGAGAACCCCTTATGAGGTGGTTTGGGTACCTGGTGCTTAGGTACCCGCTCCGTGTTTCTGCCTGGCCGGTACCCACGGATAGATACGTACCTCCAGTTACCCCAGCTCAAGCTCCCACCTCCGATAGCCTCGCCCGTCCCTATGTGCCAGGAATCGTCATCAAATAACATCCATACTGGAAGTAGGCAGCAATGGCTCCACCAGACCTCTCACCCATATATTTGAGATAGAAAAGCCCAACAACTGCCTGGATGCAGTTCGACCTTAACTGGTCCATTTTACCCCGTTCTGTTCACCTACTACTACCTGCTTTAAACACCAATAATGTCTCGGCCAACTCCCCAAATACTACGCATTCCAAGATCGGATGACACCGAGGGATATGTTCTTCTCAACATATCTCGCCCTAACGATACCGGGCTCGACCTGGATATCATTGCCACTGAAGGGGAATGCCCATATACGGGCACTGGTACGCCTCTTCCCGTCCGTTCGACTTCTCATGGATACTCAGACTTCTAGGGCAGTACGGCAGAATCGCCTTAAAAGCCTCCGTGCGAAAAACTACCAAGGGACGGACGAGGAATGGGCCAAAATAATGTCATACGTTCTGGGTCAGGAACAATGCAACGCAGGGCAGGGCTTGTTATCCGGTGTTGAATCATCAGCCAACATCATTGGATCTGGTGATGAAGACAGAGAGATGATTATCACAATCCGGAAACGCATCCAGTCTATAACCGTATGTCAGTCTTGCATACGATAAGGCCTTTTTGCTCTCGCCTGCTAACATTGATTCATTATAGCAAAGGCTTGGTTCTCTGACCCTTACGCAAAACGATGAACAAGCCATCGAGCTTTTCGATTGGTCTGGTGTAGCCGTTTCTAAAGCGCACCATCTCGAGCAGCAACTAGCTTCCTTGATGGATCGTTACCAAGCCGCAGAGACGACGATCGATGAGCTCACTAGACAGCTACAAGATTTCGTCCAAACGAAAAGCCAACACGAGGAGCAACTGATGGGGAATTTCGCCCAACTCCTCAATGAAAAGAAACTGAAAATCCGCAACCAACAACGACTGTTATCGTCCGCCAATCTAGACCCAGAGAAAAGTGAGTCCCTGCAGCCAAATACCTACAGTATACCTAGAATTCGAAACTTATATCACTTCCTAGTGTCTAATCTGAAAATGACAATGGCAGACGGGTCTCCCATACAGCAGGGTCAGACTGGGAAGCGCGGTGTCCCTCAACCCACGGACGACGGATCTGAAAGCGAAGATGGGTTCGAGAAAATGCAAATCGACGATAGCGAGCTGAAACAGAGCGAGCAACCAAACGAAGAAGCACAAGCTGCACAACATGGAGATTGGGACGATGATTCTACGACCGGGGGGTCCGTTGCATCAACCACTGATGCGTCAGACCAGGAGAAGCCAGCGCGCGGTGAAGGAGCAGCATCAGGTGGTCCAGCTTTCAAGAAAACACCCTTGGAGCCCCCACCGCGTAGATCTCTGCCTTTCTCCAAGAGAACCAAGGGTAGCACTCCACAGTTGGTCAGAAAGGAGGATGCCGGGGAAGGCAGTACGGAAGGAACTGATGATGATGAATTGTAATGAACTTGGACTTTTATCAATGATTGGCGAACAGGATACCTCTACTACATCTAGTGCGGAATTCTCACTTCCATTGGACCTTTTTTAAGCTGTATGTAGAACTGGGCCGGGTTTAAAACAGGTATAGGTCTAGTGATCCCATATTACTCTCCGTAATAATCATATACAGTCTCTCAGACCCAAACTAAGATCAACAGAGCCGGTCATCATCGGTGATGAGCATGGATCAATTCTAGACATACACAGGATCAGCGGTGGAAACGGTGCTTGACTGATAGAAAATCCATGTGATGACCCTGAAGGAAGGATTGGGCGCATATACTCCAACCCAGCTGACAAGCTTGAGCTTGTTTGTGTTAAGCATACTTAGAACTCACTAGTTATCACTCATGTCAAACAGGACAACCTCTGGTCTACAAACACGCAATACTTTCTACTGCCCTGTAAAATAATTTCAGTCTTATGTACAAGTTTACCCTTGATGGTAGGTAGATTATACACAAGGGTATTCGGGGCCACTCTAGAAGAAAAATGGTAGACAACGGTTATAACAAATAGACGGATTTAAGTTTAGGTGTTACAAACAACAACGCCTAGACCAGTAGATAAACACACAAGAAAAGATCTTTTATTGAAAAAGAAACTTGAGAAGGCCGCCACCACCGGACCCCCAAAAAATTAACCGTACAGAGCTTGGGGAGACATCTCACCAGCGGCCATGAAGTTGGTCTCGGGGTTTCCGGTAGCCTTTGCTGCCGAGCAACGGGCCATGGTGGGTGAGCTGATGAAAGAGTTAGTTCACTGTCAAGCCTTGCGCACTTTGATCTAGATAATCGGGTCAGGACTTACCTTCTGGAAATGGTATCTGTGAAATAGAAGTCCTCAATGACGTTCTTGAAAGGAGCGTCACTGGGCTTGGTGCCCTTGTTCTGATCGACCAATTGGACCTTGCTCAAGGAACCCAGACTAGTCGACTCAACAACGTCATACCGGCGCATCACAGGGCTGATCTCCTCCATACGATCACGGAGGGCCTCGATGTCATCGTACGGAAGAGGAGCGTCTAAGAATTCGCTAGTGGCGCGAATGATCTTCCAGTCGTCGCGAGCAGCGCCAGGCAAAGAGGTTGCTGCCCGAGTGACCTGCACGCGTCCTTCGGTGTTGATGTAGGTTCCGGACTTTTCAGTGTAGGCGGCCCCGGGAAGGACGACGTCCGCAAGCTGAGCACCGCGGTCACCGTGGTGTCCTTGGTAGATGACGAATGCATCGCTAGGAACATCACCCTGGGCAACTTCATCGGCCCCGAGAAGCCAGAGCATCTTCGGCTTAGTCTGAGCAACTTCCGGAGATGGTGTGGTGAAGCCAACTTCGTAGGCAGCTGCACGGGAAGCCGCACGCTGCAGGACGTTGTAACCTTGCCATTCGGGGGTGTTGAAAACGTTGGCATGCTTCTCCACGTAGCTACCAACAGTCTCGAAAATAGCCTTGGAATCAGCGTGCTCGGCGGCGGCGCTACCGACAATGATCATGGGCCGCTTGGCCGAGGCAAGCTTTTCCCCGAATTTCCCAGAGAGCGCGGCCTTCAAAGAACCGACATCGGCACCAAGGTGCTCATAGTCAAAGGTGCTATCGAACTCCTGTCCAACAAGTCCGATCTCCAGATCAGAGCGCAGGTATTGCTTTCTAATGCGTGCGTTGAGGACGGAGGCTTCGTGACGAGGGTTCGTGGCAACAAGGAGAATGGCGTCTGCCTCTTCAATTCCGTAGATCTTCGAGTTGAAAAGGTAGTTCGAGCGAACATCGACACCGTGAGCGACAGGTGAGCTACCACCGGGCTGATCCAAGGCGAGGTTATCGGAGCCAAGCTTGTTGGCCAGGTCTTTCATGGCAACAAGCGATTCGGCATCGACGAGGTGGCCAGCGATGGCTTTGAATTCGTTCTCCTTAGGCTGCAGTCTCTGGTGCGCAGACGAGATCTCAGTGAGAGCTTGTTCCCACGTGGCCGGCGCAAACTTCCCATCCCTGCGGATGAGGGGTGTCGTCAACCGCTGGGTCTTCAAGCCATCACAAGCGAAGCGAGACTTGTCATTGATCCACTCTTCGTTGATATCATCGTTGAGTCTCGGGAGGATGCGCATCACTTCCATACCCCTGGTATCGACACGGATATTCGATCCCAAAGCGTCGAGAACGTCAATCGACTCGGTGTGTTTCAGTTCCCACGGGCGAGCGCGGAAGGCATAAGGCTTCGATGTGAGAGCTCCAACAGGGCAGAGGTCGACAATGTTACCAGAGAGTTCGGAATCCAGGTTTCTCTCCAAATATGTCCCGATCTGCATATCGTTTCCTCTGCCAGCAGTGCCGAGCTCTGGGGCACCAGCAACATCATTCATGAACCGAACACAACGAGTACAATGGATACACCGGTTCATGGAGGTTTTGACGAGCGGTCCGATGTTCTTGTCTTCGACGGCACGCTTGCCGCCAATCTCGTGGAAACGCCCACGGTCGGCACCATACCGCATGGACTGATCTTGAAGATCACACTCACCTCCCTGGTCGCAAATGGGGCAGTCAAGAGGGTGGTTAGCCAAAAGAAATTCCATCACACCCTCTCTTGCCTTGTGCACCAGGGGCGAGTTGGTCTTGACATTCATGCCAGGCTGGACAGGCCAGGCACACGAAGCCACGGGCTTGGGAGCACGCTCTACTTCCACCAGACACATCCGGCCTTGAAATATGTTAGCTCCTCTCGCGATTCTCCATTCCTGATCACTCATTCCTTAGGGACATACAGTTTCCGGCGATCAATAGCTTCCTATTAAATTTGTTAGTAGCGGTGATATAGACGTGGGAACCCTGGGGGGACGCGGGACGTACTCATGGTAACAGTATCTAAAGCCAGCTGTTAGTAAACCTGACTACATCTATCTCCAAAATGAAACAAGAAGAGAAGGATTGTACCTGGGAATAGTTGCGCCTGCCTTTTCGCAAGCCTGGATCAGGGCCGAGCCAGCTGTGAATTGTGTAAGTAGGGGAGGGGCTTAAGACGCCGGCTCAGAGATATAGTCACCTTCGACTGAGATCTTCTTCCCATCTAATAACAATGTCATTAGCTGTGATATCAATCATCATAGACCACCGAGACCCACCAATTGTCAATTCCACTTCGGCGGAGCGAGGGACGGTTGTCGCAAAGGTCCTGGGATAGTTGACCTTTGAACCCCGGATGGACCGGGCGGCCGCACGGAACAGCTGCGGCCGCATGCTGTATAAAGAAACGGACACGGAAGGGAGGAAGAAATGCAATTAGCCCCGTAGCAAAGAATTGCTGGCAAGGAGGGTGTGGGCGTGAGGCTTTCTAGGCTTGATGATGTCCTTGAAGAGAGCAAGCACTTTGGCTCGTTCGGACGGATTCTGCCATTATGCCCGTCTGGGGCGTCACTCGCAAATTGCCGCCCGCGGATTGGCTCGGTTATATGGAGAATGCATTAATCCGACCCTTCCCTTTCCCGCCGTGCCCCAAGATAAATTTGTGTCTTTCTTCTCTTTCTCTTTCTCTTTCTTTTTTTTTTCCTCTCTATTAAACTCATTCAAGGGCATGTTTATTGTAGGTGGCAGAGCGCTTTCGGTGTCTGCCTCCTCTGCTACATGATCCGAGACTAAATGGGCTGAGCTGGAGCTCCTTAGGGCTGTTTTCATTATGAAGACGTTGGCCTGATGATGGTGTGGTTCTTTACTAACAGCCGCAACATTCACCCGTAATATGACTACCAATTTAGCTTACCGGGTTACTGTCCGTTCCACGGTGCAATTGACCTGCCTGACCGCTGCCTTCGACCTCTACTTTTTAGATCAGTCCATGTCCCATTTGAACTCTTCTCAATTATAGTAAATAGCTTGTTCATCGAGGACTCCATACACAAATCATCAAGACAAAGTGCCAAAACCAGAAAATACTATATCATGCTCCAAATCATCGAGGCCTCTCCACGCCGCGCTCATCATTCGGAGCTTTGGATTTATTGTCCCATTATATCGTCGAATATTGTACAATTGAATGAAAGAAACGGACGGGAAAAAAAGGTGTAAAAAAACAAAAACAGACTAGCCGGGTAATAATGTCAACGTTATAATGCCATGATATGGTACAATGAGATCGGAATCAATTAAAAAAAGCCTGCGCCCTAAGAGTCATTCGGATGCCAGGTTGTTTCTTGCTTTGTACCAGGAGGGAGCCATGTCCGAGCATTGCTATTCCCTCTTGTGCGAACACGACTTGGATCGTCGGTCTCTTTCTTAGGATGGTTCGGCGTAGGAAGATTATCCGGGTAGTATGGTGATCGATCGGGGGTTTTCTCCGCAGGGAATGAATAACCATTCGAGTCCCATGCTTTGTTAGTTTGATAATTCAGGGGGAGGACACTTCCTTTCGTACGGAAGTGATCAGAGTTGGCTCGCTGATCGGCCATGTCGTCATGGCTGTTGCGATCATAGAGGTAAAGTCCAAGAAAAGTAAGAGCAATCCCAACAGCCTGCAGCGAAGTGGTTGAGTTGCCGAACCATATGATCGCGGCAACAATAACGAACACCCTCTTCACCAACGATGCCACGGAGTAAGACACGGGCGATACCATTGACAGCAGAACAAATGCAAGAATATTCTGCGCAAAATGGGATACGCCATTGAACACGAACTCGAGGAAGAGTGCACCATGGTCCAAGGACCCTTTCTTTCCCGAAAGAGAGATTGCCCCATCTTGGATTATATCCGAGAATAAGGGATACCCCTCAGTAATGAACCACAAGGGTAACGTTAAGAGAAAGGCTAGCCCGGAACAATAATAGAGGAGGTTGAGTTTATCCAACTTGCATCGACCTAGCGACTGCATTTCGGACTCCGCGCGCGCAGCTTCATTGAAGAGCTTCTTAGAAAAGATATTCTGGGACACAAACACTATAGCCGCAACTAAAGCGCACAAGATCCCGAAGAAATTGGTTGAAAACCCCGTCGAACAAGCGAGCATGACGCCCAAGGTCAGTGGGACGAGAGAC
Organism: Aspergillus neotritici; assembly: GCA_023619815.1. Classification (NCBI taxonomy): domain Eukaryota; kingdom Fungi; phylum Ascomycota; class Eurotiomycetes; order Eurotiales; family Aspergillaceae; genus Aspergillus; species Aspergillus neotritici. The sequence continues at coordinate 217,067 of JALZYL010000038.1, read as the reverse complement.
AGATAAGTTGCTCTGGCATATCGAATGCGGAAGAACACACGGTACGCTAGTACCGTAAAAAGAGGCGACAGCCCCTTGATGGTGTGGACTAAAGAGACTGGGATCTGTGAAGTAGCCATAGAGCTAAGTATGTGGCCAGCCAACTGAAATACTGCTAGGGGTAAAGCAGTCATGACAACTTCACGCGAAGGGGGTCGAATGCCGTTTTTGAGAGCCGGAATGCTAGTTTTGAGCCAAGGGAACGAGTTGGACAGCTGGGTAAGTAATAGACACCAGAATGACACAAACGCGAACTGTACAATCGTAAGGGTGATCGGTTTCGGCAGGGCATTTAAAATGGATTTAGACGACGTGTTCGTGAGCGCAGAGGTCATGTACCAAATAAGACACAGGGTCTAGAGGGATGTCAGCCAGCACCCCAAAAAAATACTCGACAATGCCATCTTACGATCAATTTATACGAGACTGGCGCCCTGAGAGCCTGTGCCAATTCCTGTGCGTTGGCACTCACACTGGCATTGCGAGTCCGAATAGTGGTGATCGCCTCACTAATACTCTTTCTCGACCTGTGCTTTGGATTCCTGAGCGACCCATTTGCGAAATCTCGATTCGCATAGCCAGCCTTTCTCGGTACCCAGCGGTTGTTGGGTGTATATGGTGGTGTAGGGTTCGCATTAGGTTCATTTGGCTTCGGTGAGTCGTAAAGCTCGTCGCCGAATGCTGGGAACTTGTCCACCGGGCTCGTCATCAATTGTGCGTTGGGCGCTCTTGTCGGTATCTGCAACTCTGTCGGCTGTAATGAAGAACGCCGTCCGGTACCAGTTGTTATAGCTGTAGTCATTTCCCAGTCTCTCAGTCCCTGCTAGAACGGCACTTCTTCTTGTTAGTTTATTTTCTTGCGCCCCTCTCTCCCCATGGAAATAATGCTGCGGGCTTACCATTCGAAGTAATATATCAGTTTTCTGAATGAGAACCAAGAAAGGGGAGGGATGGAGATTATAGTGGACAAATGTGAGATAAGAGGTCTCGGTTGCAAGGATTGACGGTAGGACAGTGAGTGGGAGACGTTGAGGTTGGATCTATTATTATTCTTTTAGTACCTGGTAACGTTTGCAGATAGCAAGTCTTGTACGGAGCAGTATTTAAGTTACTAAGTGGGTACAGGAACGCAGAGTCCCTCGCCCCCGTCTCAGGTTATCCACGGTTATCCACTTTAAATGACTAACATTGTACTCTAATTCTGTATTGTGCACTTACAATCCTGTACTATAATCTCATGGAAGATTCGAACAATATTATAAAACTTGTAATATTACATATTAGGTATGTCTTTTGTCTTTCAATCCCTTTCTTCTCCTGGGGATTTTCTATCGCGATATATTGCTGTCCCTCTTTGGTAGAATCTGTTGTTAATGTTATCTTCTCAAATACCTTCCAGATATATATCTGAGACATACGCCGGGTTGGTGCTGGTCCTCCTGGATGCGTCGGGATAGACTAATACTACTACTTGATTGCGAAGTTACGACTTCCAAGACTTGATAGTTCCAGAAAAGTGGGTATCATTCAAGCTATTTGAAATATATGATATAAGTCGGCGGAGTTAACCTCAAAAATTATGGGCATTTATATCTCTAGTCGGAATGGTATAGGCAAGCCACTCCGCCAAGAGGACGTTCTGCGAATCATATATGCGGTCCAAAAGATTATTTCTGACAGGAAATTAGACATAACAAATTGACTAGTTTACATATGCTCGCGAACTAGATCTCTGAGAAACCGATGGGGATTGAAAATATATAAGACAGGGAACCTAGTACCCGGTAGGACACAGCTTATATTCAATTAGGTAGTATATGGCAATATAAACTCGGTCGTAAGAAACCACCTACAGTACGTATATAGCGTGCCGTATCAATCGATACTATAAAGATCACACTATATTCCACTGTTAGATAGGCTAGATCATTAACCAGCTAAGATTTTATGACATACTTGGACGTTTTGCTCATGTGGAGACTTTAAGCCCGAGGTATGAGTTTACCAGGTTCGTTTTAATTATGTACTATCGAAGATGGACGAGGTATTTTCAACTGGTTTTGACAACTATGTGTACCGGTTGATATCTACGTTCTCTACTTTCAGACATACAACTTCCAAATAAGACATACCAAGTCCTCTAGGATTATTTTGCTGTCCCGGGAGTACTGAATGGACTTTGCGCACCGAGGTGATTGTCATATAAAATCATATGGACGTCCGTCCTTGAACACTTTCTGAAATAATCTCTCATGATATTATGAAATATAATGCGCTCGCTCCGTTTTCTAACTTCTTAGACCTTCTCCACAGAGTGAATAGTCACAGTCCAGACAAAAGCGAGAAAACCCATTAAGAAGAGTGAGAAGAGTTGAACTTAAGCACAAGCTTGAGATAGCAGCTGACCATGGACTAGGGCTATAGAATGAGTTTCCTGATAAGGTATACTGTACTATACCTGGGGTGTTCTTTTGCGGGAGTGGTGGTCCTGGACTTTCCTTCTTTTACGTTGCTTAACAGTTCCTTTTGTTCGGTCCTCTTCTCGTCGTTGCTTCCTCAGAATATTTACTCTTTGAATTGTCCTTCTTAATGTAGCTTCTAGAGTCCCCCAAGGTCTCATCTCTGATTTTCTGGTACTCCATCTACCTGGTTTGTCTTGTCCTCCTCACGTACAAAGCAAAAACTGACCAGGTCTTATATTTCACCAATAGTCATTTCATACACATTTGTTCTGCTGTTGGACTGACTTTTCATGTGAACAACTGGATTTTGTGCAGCGTGGACGTCCTATAAACAGAATAAATCTGACCTTTACTTCGTTGTCTGCAAAGGTTACCTCATCGTTTGTTGGGTCGTATTGTTTAACTGCAGATTCTTCCAGGCAGAATTTGTCCAAAGACCAATATGTCTCTCTATTCAACTGGGTCACCCAAGGTTGATCGCAAAAGCGCTGAAGGAAAGAGTTTCCCTAGTGATGGGTGTGGTGAATCATCAGTGAGTCTATTGCATTCTCAACCACATGGAGAGACTTTGAAGTAATTCTAGTCTGATGCTGTTCTTCAATCTCAGGATACTAGGCGCCTGAACCTTTCGAACAGTCCTCCCGACCCCCTGAAATGTTCCAATCTTGGAAACTTCCCAGCAAATGTTGAGCATGAGGGCAGTCAGGCATCTAAGGTGAGGGTCTTCCTTCCCTTCCCCCAAACGGTTTAGGGCTCTAAAGTAACCTACAAACTTGTGAGCAGAAGCTAGAGCGCCCAACAAATTTGTCTGCACCTAAAAGCTCTGACATGGAAAGATTGCTTTCCAAGCTCGCACCAAAGCCACAGTCTTTTGGTGTTCAATCTTCGCTAAAACAAGGAATATTCACGAAGTTATCTGAGCACCAGGGATTCGTTGAGAAGCAGGATGACTATCTTGCCAATGGTCCGGCTGCCTCGGGAATCCGCACATCTTTGCATCCGCCCGTTAATGAATCGCTCCGTGCTCCTGTGCCCATGGAAACGGTTGGACTTGATGCGTCACACGTTGAGACTTCCGAAGTGCTTCGCCTGAAGCAGGAATTAATTGCAGCCAATTCAAAGATTGCATTGCAGGAGCAGGAGCTGGCACAGACACGTGTGATCAAGCATACCTTGGACCAGGCCCTTGGTTCTCCCTCTGAGGCAGAATTCAGCGAGCGTGAGATTTCCGAGCAGACAATAAGCAACCTGCAGAATGCATTCAACGCCTCTATGCCAACGTTCAACCATCTTCAGGACAGATGGAATGCCCAAGACGATTCTCAGTCAGACATATCCGACGCACTTTCGTCTGGTGCTTATGGTAAGGCACGAGGCTTCTGGGCTACCCCAACACAGCAGGCACTGGGGATGAACGCCAATGCTGGGACTGCCGATAAAAGCTATGGCGAGACCCTACCCTGGCCTATAAATCCATTTGGTCAAGAAGTTGGTGGACTTTGGGGTAGTGCAGCTCCAACCACAGATGGCATTGGTCATCCTCTAGCATCCCACAGAGTGTTTTCAGGGCCCTCCCCTGGAACCTGCAATCCTGATACACGGCTTTCTGGCGAGCCAACTAGGTACCTTCAAAGCCCCAATTTCGGTCCACGCCGATCGTTCACTCAAACAAATCGTGGTGCATCGTGTTTCCCGGCCCAGAATTCGCCTTGGGGGACATTCTCGGCCGGTTCTCCTGGTGGGAATATACCCAGATCGCCAACCAACCGACAGAGTACTTACCAGCAAGTTGGATATTTCCCAGCTCCTTCGTGTTCCCAGAGACATGTTGACACCCCGTTGTCCCCCACGGCCACGGAATTCACTTCTTCTAGTACAACCGTGTTGCCTTGGGGAAATCCATCGGTGAGAGATATTCGGACTAATTACTTGACATAAGCTGAGATAGTTAGATGAGCGGGAATTACGGCCAGACTTACATTTCACCACTTGAGCCGCTAAATTATCGCCGGCTTCTCGACAAAAATGTTTCTTGTGATTGGAGGTATATTGTAGACAAAATTGTCTGCAATAACGACCAACAAGCGTCCATTTTCCTGCAACAGAAGCTCAAAGTTGGAACTACCGAACAGAAGTACGATATTATCGAAGCGATAGTGCACCAGGCTTATCCCCTTATGGTCAATCGATTTGGCAACTTTCTAGTGCAACGTTGTTTCGAACATGGTACTCCGGATCAAGTTGTTGCCATTGCCAATGCAATCAAAGGCAACACCCTGAGCCTCAGCATGGACCCTTTCGGCTGCCATGTGATCCAAAAGGCGTTTGATTGTGTTCCCGAGGAGCATAAGGCCGTTATGGTTCATGAGTTGCTGCGCAGGATCCCAGAAACAGTCATACATCGGTATGCGTGCCATGTCTGGCAGAAACTCTTCGAGCTGCGCTGGAGTGGGGAGCCACCACAGATCATGGCTAAAGTCAACGACGCACTGCGCGGAATGTGGCACGAGGTTGCCTTAGGTGAAACGGGGAGCTTAGTAGTTCAAAATATATTTGAAAATTGTGTTGAGGATGAAAAGGTGAGAGTCCCTAATACCCAACACGCTCCAGTGATCCCTTCCTTCGGACAGGAGACTATGCATGTCTGGGTGTGTTCTGCATTGCCCATATCTAATTTTCTGACAATATCCAGCGTCCTGCGATTGAAGAAGTACTAGCTAAAATTGACGTGCTTGCACATGGTCAATTCGGGAACTGGTGTATCCAACACATATGTGAACATGGTGCTTCTCACGACAAAAGCCGTGCCATTGAGCATATCATCCACTGGTCGGTTGATTATAGTATGGACCAGTTTGCGTCCAAGATAGTGGAAAAATGCTTGAAAATAGGAGGTCCAGAGTTTTTGGACCGCTACCTTGCTCGAGTGTGCACTGGCCGTACCGACCGACCTAGAATGCCTTTGATTGACAGTGAGTCTAGACTCCCATCGGCCTGTGTTGATTTTATTCTGAGATTTAGCAGTTGCTGGAGATCAGTACGGCAACTATTTAATCCAGTGGATTTTGATGAATGCTGCGCCTCATCAGCGTGAGCTTGTAGCCAGTCATATCAGGTTTTGCCCTATTTTCTTATACGACCGCATGCATCTCTAACAAAGGCAAACTAGGAAACACATGGTCTCTCTGCGCGGTTCGAAGTTCGGATCTCGTGTAGCTATGCTTTGCTGCAACCCATCTCATGCGACTCGGCCAGGTCCAGGTGCCGGCATCCAGGTCAATCGTTTCAACAACTATGCTGAAGACAGGTTCCAAGTCGCTGGACACCATACTGGAAGATTCCATCGTGGGAACCACTGGAACTCGAGCTATGCGCCCTTCCGTTGAAGTAACGCGCCGGTAGCGAATAAGGCTACTTTCAGTCAATTTGAAGTCCTCGATACGTCAGATGCTGAGTTTATCGAGATGCTACGAATTATTGCTTGGTTGATTAAACGACCAGCTTGATCTTTATCTGAAACTTACGCGCTGTTTTCGCGCAGCAATGCTAGGCCAACCAGTGCGCTCATTGAATTTGGCACGACGATGACGAGAAAACGACGAATATGGTTGCTCCATCTTGCTACTCATCCATGTTTTTCTATGTTTATCCCACTAGTCAATTCCCTAGAATGACCCCTACGATCTTTTTACCAAGCCATGAGTCAGCCAGTTTGAAGGAAGATGAAGAGTATTTTATGAGAATAAAGTGACAATTACAGGTGTAAACTGTTGATGCAGGAGCGTTGGTTTACAGGATCAAACAGCACTTGTTGTGTTTCTATCCACGGTCATATGTCATGTACCATATCGGGTCATCCCTTATTGCTTATATTCTGCCCTGAAAGCAGGCGTGACTTCCACAGGTGGTTCAGTCCTCTCGTTTCATTAGAACATTAGCACTGCCTCTGATTATTTTCTTCTATAATTGAAACCATCAATGGACAATGCCCGTGCCTGCACTAGCTACTGCCCTGTGGTCGTGTTTTGTGCTTGGGTGTGGTTGTCAGTTTTCTCTGTTTCCCACGGCTTCCGTCTGCTCGGTTTCGAGCTCGGCGTGTCGTGGCCTGTTAAAACGATGTCTGGAATTTGCTGGATCCCAGGGATTGGTTGACCAGTTGTTATGAGTTCGACTATGTGTGCGAATGATGAAGGGTAGTTCGGTTCCTGAGGGCGGGATCCTTGCCCCGGGGATTCAGTCAGTGGCTGTTCACTTGCTGTCGACGTGTTCAATTGATGTTGCTGGGTCTCCGCAGTTCTGACTCCCTCTGAAGGCGCGGAAGCTGTCACCGAACCCAACCAGTTTTTATAGGCCGTGAAATTCAGAGGCGTCGAAAGGTTCTCTTTTCTACATATCCCCAAGTAGATATCACGGTCAGTCCCTGATTCAACGTATTTTTCGAAGAAAAAAAAAAGGATAAGCCCTTCTAAAGCGAGGCACTCACTTGGAGAAATAGAAACATTTGGCCTGCAGGACAAGATCATCCGTGCGGCTTATCTCCGCTTCAGTCGCGGGTGTCTCCGGATGACCGAGTATGATTGCGAGACCGTTGGCGAATTCCCGATCTGAGAGAAAAGGATATGACTCTAGTTGCTTGAATAGGGCCTCTGTTGCTGGACTCTCGCAGGCGGCGGGGGTTTGAGTCGATCCCCCAGATGGGGCGGTGGATGGTTCTGAAGATTGGGTAGTATCCATGATGGTAAGAACAGTATATGTGCAATTCAAAAGAGGACGAAGGAACAAATTAAACAATCAGAGCGGACCAGGCTGTTTAACCTTTGTCGTCCGGAGGTCGTTATGCGTGTCGGCAAATAGGCAAGTATTCTTATAGATGTAAGAGAAGGAATAATGAATATGTTGATGTGACGTATGGCGGGCCAGCCAGGTATTAATGTATTGTCTCTTTATTACACCTGGCATTGGGGTAATAATACGAATACGTACATACATACCCCGCCATTACGTTTCACCGCCTGCGGGTATGTTTTTTCTGCCATCCCGAGAGATAAAACACATGCCGAATCAATAGTAATTAAGGATCGGAACCGAGGATCCTTTAAGCCATGTTTTTATTGGCAGGGGAGCATTTCCTCATCAACATGAGACAATGGAATTGTATCTAACCCATCGTTGAAGGGAACATGCTACCATTCGCAATGATACCTCCCATAAGTGTATTTCCCTGTTTTCAAAAATGGAATTCGTACACCGGTGTACAATAAATAAATAGGAACGCGTCACAATATTGATTGATCAATAGGTATTTCCAAATTCAACACAGGACCTCGTAAGCAATCTCAGTAATCCACGACAAGGCGGTTGTATACATTTCCGCTGTAAATATTGTCCCTGTCACTATTGTTTACCTGTAACTTGACCTCTTTTTCACGTCCATGGGATTTGGTAGGGTTCTAAGCTTTTGAACGGGTTTATATAGGAAATCTTCATCACAACATAAATGCTGAACAGATATAGATTCTATGAATAGCATTGAACTATCCAAACCAAAACAAAAGCATGCAACGAACTTTGTCTTGAAGAGAGAAAAGAAAAAGAAAAGGAAAAGAAGAAGGAGAGAAAGAGAAAATAACACCACCCATGCATCGTGTGAATATTTCGTGTAAACTCAAGTAAGCGCAAATGTGCTATACCGAAGTGTCCATATCTTGTGACATCTTCTTGATCTTGGAAGTTTCCGGCTTATCGGAAGACACAGTTCCACTCTGACAACCAGGGCAATTGTGGACGACTTCATGTGCAAATACATCGCAGTCGATGCAAAAGTGATTCCTGCACACATTGCATTCATAGCGACTGCTCACACTCATCCCTTTCGAGTGGCTTTCTGTGTGTTGCCATTGATCCTTGGGGGGTACTGGAGGGAAAGACACACCGCAAGCAAAGCAAGCCTTACTAAGGGAAGCCCTTTGCCACGGAACTTCCACCCAATTAATCAAAGGGAATAAATGGTGGTAGGACCGAGCAAGATGGGTTGAAAGGATCAGAGTAAGACCACAAGAAGGACACTCGGCGGGGAGGCCACAGACTTTGCTGTCGCACCTAGAACATGAATATCCTCCACGAGAAGGTTTCGAATGACAGGCGCAAAGCGAGGGCGACGTTTCAACGGTACGGGAGGGAAAGCCCATCATCAGGAGGGAGCTTGCGGATTGTTTCTGAGAATATGTGGCTGGTGGAGTCGTTACATCCATCATCAACTCACGAAAATGTTGCTCATTGAGCGCCACACCATAAGCGGTATCATCGCCGCCATTGGTTTTTGAGCAAAGCTCACGGCAAATAGCGACTTGAGCGGCGAGGCCAACAATCCCAACCCGAATCCGTTCATTGACAAGTGTGGTTATCGTCTGATGTATATCGCCCGGATCTGAGGATAGAAGTGACCCAAATATAATCAGAATTTCCCGGGTGCCATGGCTTGGGGTGTGACTATAAGATATAGATTAGCTCCGTAGGTTGAAACAAGACGCATGAATGTATATTGGGGCCCGGGGAGATGTACAATAGAGCGCCACGAGCCATCTCCAGCCCGTTCTGCATACTGGGTAACCCCTTTGGATCATCATCCCTGAGAGCCTTGATCGCGCTGATATGCTCAGTCGGATTTCCACTCATGTCACTGATCCGGATTGCCAAACCATCTCGCAAACCAAGTACCCCAAGCTGGGCGATTGGATTCTGCTCGAAAAATTCCTTCACGAACTCTTGGGCATATCGGAGCATTAGAAGGTATCGCGTAGGTCGCAGGTCTTTCTCTGTCATGGATTGTGACAGATCCAGGATTAAAATAAGGTGTCGAATTATACCCCGTTGCAATGGGGTGGTGTCTTTTAAAAGCCTGCGGTTGAAAGTCAGCGCACCGTGACATAGGAAACATCGAGCGCAACAACTAGTCGTGCGAGAGGACCCAACATACCTCTTCCGTTTTCCAGCTTCTAGGAGACCTTCGACCGTGGAGCTAATCGTTCCATCGGCACCCTCAACGAGTGTCTCCCACGTTCGCGAAACCTCCCATTCGGCACCTCCGCGTTGTCTCTTCCTCCTTGAGCGCGAGGCACGCGTAGACCCTCCTCCTGAAGACTGAACGGCGTTATTTTCATCACCGTCTTCTGAAAGTTCCCCAATATAATCTTCATCGGAATCAGCCATGACTGTCGTGGGTTGGTGGACTGGGACACGGCGGTTGACCGGAGCCGGAGCTTGGTCGGAACTAGGATCGATCGACAGGCTGGTCCAAGCTCCGCCGGAGCTCTCTCGGACAACCCGGCAGTCTGCAATTCCTTGCTTCAGAAGCCTTGGGGGAATTAATTGCACCGCTTATTATTGATAAACTGCTATCAACCCCACCAAGGCGGCCTCCAATCCCGGTGAATTTTCTCGAACCAATGTGGAGGAGAAGGTGTGTTGCATTGAGTGCTGGCGTGGCCACACCAACGGTCCAATGTCATCGTCTCCCCCGCCCCTCCATCCCCCGCTCGTTGACTACCTGCTCGCGACCCCGCCCAATTTCTCACTCTCGTCTCTTCTCGCGCACTCAGACCGTTCGCCAATCTTTGACTGCGGTCACCCATCCTCTCTCCTTTACAAGATATTGTTCCTCTGAAATACGCGCAATGGCTACCAACAACGACAGAGAAACTCTCCCCGACGCGTGAGTGAAAAACGTCTCCCGACTGCAGATGTTAATGAATGGAAAGGGACAAGCGATGACGGAATCTAATGGCGCTCCAGGGTGAAACCGATCAATTACCATGTATCGCTTTACGACTTGCAGCTTGGCAACTCTTGGGGCTACAGGGGAAATTTGAGGATAGCCTCCAAAGTCGCCCGGCCCACCAAGGATATCGTTTTGAACTCGAAGGAAATTGAAATCCAACATGCAGAGGTTGCCGGAAAAGATGGTCAGCATGAACTGCTTTACTTGGATATCTGGATCTCTGAAATTGGTGGATATACTGATAGTTCGTATCAGGCGCGGTGCTTACCAGGGCTTCTGAGATAACCTACGACAAAACCTCCGAACGCGTGACTATGAAGTTTGAAGATGAGATTGCTCCGGCAGAAGTGGACCTAATTATTGCATTCACGGGAACGATGAATAACGCTATGGCTGGTTTCTATCGGTCAAAGTACAAGTCGGCGGTCGAATCGACTGCGGACACCCCGAAAGAGGGTGATTTTGAGTACATGCTGAGCACCCAGTTCGAGTCCTGCGACGCACGCCGTGCATTCCCATGCTTTGACGAGCCAAATCTGAAAGCGACCTTTGACTTCGAGATCGAAGTGCCCAAAGGACTGACAGCCCTTAGCAACATGCCTGTCAAGTCGGAAAGAGATGGCAGCAACAGTGGGCTCAAATTCGTGACCTTTGAAAGGACACCTGTGATGAGCACCTATGTAAGCCATTTATTCCCCATTTCGTCTTCTAAAATGTCTAACGAAAGTTAAGCTCCTTGCCTGGGCTGTTGGCGACTTCGAATATGTTGAGGCAATGACCGAACGCAAGTACCAGGGCAAGAGTATCCCTGTCCGCGTTTATACCACAAAGGGTCTCAAAGAGCAAGCTCGTTTTGCTCTTGAATGTGCTCACCGCACTGTTGACTATTTCTCCGAAGTCTTCGAGATCGAATACCCTTTGCCGAAGGCTGACCTCCTTGCTGTCCATGAATTTGTAAGCCCTATAACCCGAATATTCCATGACAGCTTCTCACATATTTGATACAATAGGCTATGGGTGCGATGGAGAACTGGGGTCTTGTGACATACAGAACGACCGCTGTTCTCTTCGATGAGGGCAAGTCCGATACTCGGTACAAGAATCGCATTGCCTATGTCGTGGCGCATGGTTAGTCCAACTCCTTCAGCTGCCTGATGAACCACCATTTCGTCTAACTAGAAAATTTCCAGAGCTTGCCCATCAATGGTTTGGTAACCTCGTGACGATGGATTGGTGGAATGAGTTGTGGCTGAACGAAGGGTTCGCAACTTGGGTTGGCTGGTTGGCCGTCGACCACTTTTACCCTGGTAAACTTCCACCTTCTTCGTCGTCTTTGAAAGTTGATTAATATCTAACGATCTACCACAGAATGGAACATATGGTCTCAGTTTGTCGTACGGAATTCTAGAGGTAATTGCGATGTCAAACCAGAAGTTAACTGTTTCTAGGCTGAAGGTGTCCAACAAGCGTTCTACCTCGATTCGTTGCGCGCATCCCATCCGATCGAAGTTCCAGTAAAGAACGCTCTTGAGGTTGATCAGATCTTCGACCATATTAGCTATCTCAAAGGAAGTTCCGTGATCCGGATGTTGAGTAACCATCTTGGTCAGGAGACTTTCCTTCGGGGAGTGGCTGCATACCTCAAAGCTAATGCATATGGTCGGTTTTTCCCCTGAATTATCGGGTCTACATGGGTGTTTGATAGGGACTTACAAGGTGCACTCTACAGGTAATGCCACAACTAGCGACCTTTGGTCCGCCTTGAGCAAAGCCTCGGGCCAGGATGTCACTAGTTTCATGGTGAGAGCTCCAATATCCTTGTCTTCGCCCAATATTATTTACTGACCGCCATTCCAGGATCCATGGATTCGAAAGATAGGTTTCCCCGTCGTTACTGTGGCCGAGGAGCCCGGTCAAATCAGCGTTCGCCAAAATCGATTCCTTTCAACAGGAGATGCGAAACCCGAAGAGGATGAGACAACGTGGTGGATTCCTTTGGGAGTCAAGTCTGGCCAAACGCTAGATACTGTCGAATCTCGTGCCCTCACTTCAAAGGTTGACACTGTCCAGGGCGTTGGTCAAGATTCGTTCTATAAGATCAACAAAGACCTTTCCGGATTCTACAGGACCAACTATCCTGCTGATCGATTGGCCAAGCTCGGAAAGTCTCTGGATTTGCTGAGCACTGAGGACAAGATTGGTTTGATTGGCGACGCAGCTGCGCTGGCTGTTTCCGGAGAAGGCACCACCGCTGCTCTCTTAGCTCTTCTGGAAGGGTTTAAGACAGAGCGAGATTACCTGTGAGTTTGGAAACTCCCTTCAAACACGGGCTGTTTACTTGGATACTCGCCTAGTGAAAGATCATCGCTAATAAACATTTAGGGTCTGGTCTCAGATTTCGTCGTCCACTGCAAACCTACGCTCTGTTTTCTCTCAGAATGAAACAGCGACTGCCGGGCTGAAGAAATTCACCCGTGATCTAGCATCGCCTGCTGCTGATAAGCTTGGATGGGAGTTCCAACCGAATGAAGATTATCTTACCGTACAGCTCCGGAAGCTTCTTATCGGGATGGCCGGTGTGGCTGGCCACGAAGGGTGGGTCCCACTGTACAAGGATGACGCGTAAACACCATATTAATGTTACGATATAGGATTGTTGCAGAGGCTAAACGACGTTTCGACCTTTGGGCTACTGGCAAGGATAAGAGTGCCCTACATGCAAACCTTCGGTCGGCCATCTTTGGCATCGCCATTTCGGAAGGCGGACACGAGGAGTATAATGCCGTGAAGGAAGAGTATTTCAAGACCGATACGGTCGACGGAAAGGAAATCTGTCTGGCAGCTCTTGGGCGGACCAAAAAGCCGGAGCTTGTCAACGATTACTTGGATTTTGTGTTCTCCGACAAGGTGGCTGTCCAGGATATCCACAACGGTGCTGTTTCTTTGGCCGCGAACTCCAAGGTGCGAGGTCTACTGTGGGAATACATCAAAAATAACTGGAGTGCTGTCGAGGCTCGCCTATCAGCGAACAACGTTGTGTTTGAGCGATTTGTCCGCATGGGTCTCTCCAAGTTCGCTGACCACGGTATTGCCGACGATATCGCTTCATTCTTCCAGAACAAGGATACCAGTGCATACGATCGTGCATTAGTGATCGTCTCTGACAGTATCAGGACTAACGCACGCTACAAGGAACGGGATGAGAAACTTGTCCTTGAGTGGCTTGGGGCCCATGGTTATGCCTGAAGGTAGAGCGCCAAAGCATGCACGATGTGTTGGTTGGAAATGGTTGGCTAAGTTTGGGAGGGAAAAAGTCCAGTGGTTGATAGACCGACAGGTCTACAGAATAAATTGAAATCTACCGCCATCAATCCAGGATTTGTACATTTGGACCTTGCCTTGCTTGACTTGACAGATGCATGATTACCTGTATTGCCTCCTGCTTCGTACAGTCGGATTGGTTTATCGACACGTGACGTCGCTTATGTAATTGTAATGATACAGGGAGACAGAGCGGTAAATGTATGGGGAGGTAGAGGGTGGAGTATCGTGGTAAAATAATTAAGAAATGAACGTGAATGGTTCATGGCTAGAAATATAGTATGTAGGTAAATACCTAAGTAGTAGCATTCAGTCGAACTCTATGATCACCAGGCAGGACGTCGTCCAGAGTTGAAGGGTCCTGATTCGAGTACTAGACTGGATGGGTCATGGAAGGGGGGGAACGTGAAACGGTCACAGACAGGCACTTAAATTAGTTAGGTAGGTCTTAGCCTCTTCGAGGAAACTTGCACGCTGGGCTCGCCTGCTCTCCTGCACTCAACAACTGCCAGTTCAAGACGCCGCCCAAGTCCATCCAAGTCTACACCTTTAGGCATTCACTACATCGCTTCTTTTACCGCCATTCTTGTCCTTATCATCTACCCACTCCTTTCGAGTTCTTTCCTTGCTTCAAAACAGACTCCGCCCAACCCAGCGAATCCCACCTCCCTCCATCCATCATGAACCCCGAGTGGTAAGTCCACTGGCCACCCACAGCCAAACACACCCATCCCTCGTGGAGCTTTTGTCTTTACATGTCCACTCCTGAACGTTCACATCGCTGACCTTGTTTTAAATCACCAGAGTATTTGCCACGTTTATTCGATCTGCGATTTTACCCCTTTGTTGAAATCAGCGACCAACGTTTCGATCTCCTGTCATCCTAATCATTATGTCATATCAGATACGACTATCTCTTCAAGCTTCTCCTTATTGGAGACTCCGGCGTCGGAAAGTCCTGTTTGCTGCTTCGATTCGCCGATGACACCTACACAGAAAGCTATATCTCCACCATCGGTGTCGACTTCGTACGTCCTATCGTCCATCCACATCCGACCTCCTTGGAGTCTCATCAAACTAACCGGTCGAGTGGTAGAAAATCCGAACTATCGAACTGGATGGAAAGACCGTGAAGCTCCAGATTGTAGGGCAACTCCCCCCCTCAAGCAGTCGGTGTATTGATGGTGAAACGACTGACACCTCTTCCAGTGGGATACTGCAGGCCAGGAGCGCTTCCGCACTATCACTTCGTCTTACTACCGTGGTGCCCATGGTATCTGTGTTGTCTATGATGTGACGGACATGGATTCGTTCAACAACGTGAAGCAGTGGCTGCAGGAGATTGATCGCTATGCTACCGAGGGCGTCAACAAGTTGCTTGTTGGCAACAAGAGCGATATGGAGGACAAGAAGGTTGTGGAATACACAGTGGCAAAGGTATCTACTTTTGGACTAACCTCTCTGATATGGCTACAAAGTCTAACATACTGGTCGTTTTAGGAATTCGCCGATAGCCTTGGAATCCCCTTCTTGGAGACGTCTGCCAAGAATGCCTCGAACGTGGAGCAGGCCTTCTTGACGATGGCAAGACAGATCAAGGAACGCATGGGCACTGCCACCGTCAACAACAAGCCGACTGTGCAAGTCGGACAGGGTCAAGGTGTTCAGTCCGGGTCTGCAGGCGGATGCTGCTAAACGAATTACGAAGTATCGTGCTGTGCGCCCAGTTGACTGCAATAGAATCACAGAATCTATTCACTGCTTCCCCGAAGTGGACGGTCTAGTTTGACTGCGCTATAGCACAGGCTGTATCACGGATATCCCCTCCCCTTGTTCCTCTTTTTGCCCTCGCCTCCCCTTCCGCCGCCCGGCGGACTTTTCTCTTCCATTTCCCTTTCTCTTTGTTCCTATCGAGCCACGTGGTCGATTTCTTCGCCATGTTTTAGACGGCCTGTGCTTCTGTCCTCTATATGCTTATACTGCAGGTGTTTATGTTCTCTATCTTTGTTGTCTTATTTCCCTTATCTCTTCTTTTGATTGTCGCTTCCCTGCAGCATTTCCATTTCAGATCTCGCCTTAATCTTTCTTTATAAGTAGTTGGATTCGTTTCGTATCCTCGTCGGGATCAATTAATGAGAAGACCATGAATATGTGGTGGCTTTCGACAACCCGGGTCAACCCCCACGTTATTGTGGAAGGCCCGTTCCTTCTATTTTGTGATTACAGTTAGAATGTCAGTGACAGGTAATCAATTGGATTCAAGTTGAGATCTGAAATACGATTGCAACGTCACATGTTGGCCCCGGACCGGTGACCGCATGCTTCTTCCATAAGGCCGATTGGCACTCCTAGGAAGGAATAAATGGCAGTACAAGACTATCCGTAGGACGTTGAGTATGCGTGTGCTTTGACTCTGGCTAACCTCGGGATTGACAATCTCTTTCCTGTGTCTTGGTTGTCAAGATCGAGACATACGCTACCGAGTGAAGTGCTCAAAGATTGAGGCGACCATAAATTACCAGAATTGAAACGACCGGTCGATCATATGATAGGGACGCCTCAGGTTATTGCACGGGACTGGTGAGTTTGGCGTCACATGCTAAGCAGAGGCAACCTGATCGAGTCCACACAGCGTGATGTCTACCCTATAATAACGTAACTGGGGAAATAATATGCAGCAGACTGTGGTTTACTCCAGAGTCCATCGCGAACTTTTATTTAATTATTGCTCGATGGTCGAGGAAACTCTACTGCTCTGCAGTCCGGAGAAGTGGTACGCCGAGGCCAAGACCGACAAAAAGAAAGAAAGAAAGTAAGAAATCCAGGGACGGATAGGGCAATAGTCGTATAGGTACCCAGATAAAAGTATTAGATAGGAAGTTCATGGTGTAGTTGTTGTTACTTCGGTTGATATTGTTGTTATCGATAATCAGTCACCGAGTACCCCGTATTTGTTGATGGTACCTGGCCGCCCATAAAGGATCATCCCCTCTATAACCTTTCTACGCTTGACAAGCCTTATTTTGGATATAATACGATGATAGTTCTGTTCTGACGGCCATCGCCATCCCCTGGTGCGCAATGTACCATGATATATGACTGAGCTGGACCCCGAACTTTCGGACAGCGGAGGGAGGGGGGAGGAAGCATGCATCAACCGAGGCACATTATTCGGCAAACGTCATGAAAATCATCATTCCCCAGCCAGAGCCGAATCATTCTCGCGCCCCAACAACCAAAACATCTCCGGCCTGCTTCGTTTAGGCTCATTAATTCCCCCCTTTTCACGACCTTATTTTCCCCTTTGTCTACCATACATTCCCCACCTTTCACTCATTGCTTGTCATTTGTATTTGATATACCCACGTCGCTCCCTATTGATTGTACGGTCTATGAGGTTCCTGACTTGACCCTTGAAGATCATCTCATCTCATTCTAGTTGACAAATCCACTCGATATTACAAAGTCTCGCGTCTTCCCCGTCCCAAACCAGCACCCCAATATGTCTCAACCAAGAAGCGAAGGACAAGCGAAAGTGGCGGCGGCAGTCCAGCAGGGCGACAATATCGCCCATGCTTTGGCGGGTGCAGGCGGTGGCATTCTTTCGATGGTCCTGACGTAGGTTGGCCCCATAATCAATATTACATATAGTAGTTAACGTTCCTCAATCTATAGTTACCCTTTGATTACCCTCTCCACCAGGGCCCAGGTTGAATCCAAGCGCGCTCAGTCGACCACCGTGGATGCCATCCGCCGCATTGTCCAACGGGAGGGGTTTGGGGGGCTTTATTCTGGTCTCGAGTCCGCGCTTTTTGGCATCAGCGTCACCAACTTTGTGTACTACTACTGGTATGAATGGACGCGTTCGGCGTTCGAAAAGGCAGCCACCAAGGCCGGTCGAGCCTCGAAGAAACTCACGACCGTCGAGTCTATGATCGCCGGGGCTATCGCCGGCAGCGCAACAGTCCTGCTTACCAACCCCATCTGGGTCGTCAACACCAGAATGACGGCTCGCAAAGCCGAGCCGGAGGGCCAGACGTTGCCCGGGACCCCCGATAAGAAGCAACGGACCTCGACGATTAGCACCCTTATGGAACTACTGCAGAAGGAGGGGCCCAAGGCCCTCTTCGCCGGTGTTCTGCCAGCTCTTGTGCTGGTGATCAACCCCATCCTCCAATACACCATCTTCGAACAACTGAAGAATGTGGTGGAGCGCCGTAGGCGCATGACGCCCAAGGATGCCTTTTACCTTGGCGCCCTGGGCAAGATCCTTGCCACCTCGATCACATACCCTTACATCACCATCAAGAGCCGAGCACACGTTGCCAGCAAGGATGGCCCCAAGGAGAGCCTGAACGGAAGCTTGAAGAGGATCGTTAAGGAAGAAGGTTATGTGGGATTGTACAAAGGTATTGCATGACTCATTCCCTACGAGCAAACAGGAGCTTACAAAAAATAGGTATCGGACCCAAGGTGACCCAGAGTGCTATCACCGCAGCATTCTTGTTTGCCTTCAAGGATGTCTTATACGACATGATGGCTTCTCTGCGTAAGAGAGGTCGGGGCGTTTCCCGGTAAGGGTAACAACGTGCGAAGGCTGGCTGTGGAAGAGCGTCGAAGGCGAATCTTCCCGATCTTCTTCATTAGCCGTGTATCATCCATATTTCTTTTCCAGGCTTTTATGTTCTTGTCATGTGATAAATTGGCCTGAGTGTGTATTAAAGCCCTATAGTTTCTGCTACTATACATACGTACTTGATTTTCTCAACAGCACCGCACGTAGACGTAAACGCGCACGGCTTTGAAAAACTCGAGCCAGTCTGCCAGAGGCGGAGACTCGACCCGAAGAACATCGTCAGTGATTGACGCCTCCATTTAGTCCAAGGTCTTTAAAGCGATTTTGGATTGACCGGACAGCATGGCGGCGTAGACGAATGAGTAGTGATTGTGCAGATGGTAGAAGCTGTACATGTTCTTGGCGCCCTCGCGGGCAAGATACTTCTCATCAGCCTGGGTAACAGCGATGTTCGAATCCACAGAGCGGCGGTAGTCGCTAACCAGGATATTGAGATGGGTGGGCATGTGGTGCAGATGGCCGGCATCCGGAACGAGATGACAGGCCTGTCTTGATGTGAAACATCTTGCGCTAGGCGGTATGCATCCTGGCGTCGATGTAGAGCGCCATCGCGTCCAGGTCATCTGGGAACTGGTCATGCACTTGTTTCATTGCCTCATCGTAGGCATGGTTGATCTGGTCATAGTCCTCGAGGGGATAGTCGACGGGAAAGCGAGAGTGCATGGCTTCAATGAGGGCACGCTCCACAGGCGTGGAGGCTCCAGTGCAGAGCCGCTCGCGTGCTTGTCGTACCGCATCATGGCAAATCTTTATGCTATTTTTCAAGTCGACTGGGTCGAACAGCCGCCAGGCTTTGCTGTAATTGGGCCCGGCTGCGTATACCAGGCCCCAGTACGCCATCGCACAACTGCGGTCGTGGGATATCGCCTGCTTAAAATATCAGTAAGCCTCGCCATGGTTGAAGCCATAGCACTATATGAGACCGCGGTCGAACCATCTGCGCCGCCTGGGGCGTAGTGCTGATCGGCCGGCTGTATGTGCCAAGATTGTAATAGTCGTCCGTGGGAGGGCGTGGTATGACGGACGTAGAATCGAATGACATTTCGGACCCAATCGGAAGAACTAGTCGAAGGTAGGCAGGAGGGGTTTATGGAAGAAGATGGCATGCACTGTTAAGCATATAAATACCC
Source organism: Aspergillus neotritici (assembly GCA_023619815.1). Taxonomy (NCBI): domain Eukaryota; kingdom Fungi; phylum Ascomycota; class Eurotiomycetes; order Eurotiales; family Aspergillaceae; genus Aspergillus; species Aspergillus neotritici. Next base: position 197,702 of record JALZYL010000038.1, on the reverse strand, counting down.
TTGTATAGGTTAGCTCGTTTCAAACACCGACTTCAAAGACCATCTCGGAGTATGAACACCATTTACTAATGACACTCGCTTGACAATGTTCTTCTGTTCTTATGTATAGTCAGTCATACAGAAGATAAGAGTGGATATGAACAGAACAAACGCATTGCATACATTTTGTATACATCCTCTAAATGAGTTATTGAGCATGAACTGGCAGGTTCGATCTTACGCACAATGCCGGAAATCGGCGTTTGATATGCTCTAGCTGCTGGTAGACCCGCTCTTATTGATAAGCCTCCTCGCTAGACCTATATATATTGAATAAAGACAGTGCTGGACTTGTACTTCTGCTAATCACCTTCTCCTCCCCCTACATACCTCCACCATGACCTGGAAATTGACCCCCGTTCCCGCCAGCGATGAATACTACAACCTCGGTACTTTTGGCCGTCCCATCACCACCGCCAGCAGCGACACCCAAACCTGGTTCAATCGGGGCCTGACCTGGGTGTACGCGTTTAATCATGTGGAAGGCGCTTTCTGTTTTGACCAGGCTATTGCGCATGATCCCTCGTGTGCCATGGCACACTGGGGGCTGGCCTATGCCGTGGGCCCCAACTACAACAAGCCCTGGGAGAAATTTGATCGCCAGGACCTTCTAGCTTGTGTAAAGCGAGGGTTCGATGCGGCAAAGAAGGCCAAGGAGCTGGCAACAACCGCGACCCCGCTGGAACAGGCTCTGATCGAAGCGATCCAAGCTCGATTCCCGTCCGAGCACCCCCCAGAGGACTACATATCCGTCAATAAAAGCTACGTCGCTGCGATGAAGTCTGTCTATGAGGCTTTTGGGAACGACCTGGATGTTGCAGCACTCTATGCGGATGCCCTGATGAACATGACTCCCTGGGCTCTGTGGGACTTGTTCACCGAGAAACCAGTCCCCAATGCACCCACGATGGAGGTCAAGGCGGTACTGGAACGCGCGCTTGCCCAGGAACAGGATGGGTCGAATGAACACCCCGGCCTGCTCCATCTGTATATCCACTTTATCGAGATGTCTCCTACGCCCGAGCTGGGCATCAACGCGGCAGATCACTTGCGTGACCTCGTCCCCGACGCCGGCCACATCCATCATATGCCGACCCACTTAGATATCCTGATTGGGGATTGGCGGCGCTCCATTGCCTCCAACTATAAATCGACCCTCGCCGACGACAAGTACTTTCGCAAGAATGGCGCAAAGAACTTTTATACCTTCTACCGCATGCATGACTATCATTCGTTGATCTATGCAGCCATGTTTGCAGGCAAGTCTAAGACAGCGTTGGATGCTGTCACGCGCATGGAGAATACGGTGCCCGAGGAGGTCCTTCGCATCCAATCTCCACCCATGGCGGATTGGTTGGAACAATTCATGTCGATCCGTTTGCATGTGATGGTTCGATTCGGTATGTGGGAGGAGCTCAAGTGCAAGGATCTCCCGCGCGATCAGGCACTCTACGCCGGTACTACCGCCACCACCCACTATGCGAGAGGAATCGCTTTCGCCGCGACAGGGGACATTGCATCCGCCCGGCGCGAACAAGAGCTGTTCCATCAGGCATGGGCTCGCGTCCCCGAGACCCGCCGTGCGTATAATGGCAAGATCGTCCAGGTGCTGGAGGTGGCAGCGGCGATGTTGGAAGGGGAAATTGAGTACCGCTGTGCCAACTACAAGAAGGCTTTTGCAGCGCTGCGACAATCAATTGACCTGGAAGACAGACTCCCATACAGCGAGCCCTGGTCGTGGATGCAACCCACGCGTCATGCGTATGCCGCTCTGCTCATGGAACAGGGACACCTTGAAGAGGCAGCCCGTACTTACCGGGCCGACTTGGGCCTGGACAACTCACTCATTCGCCCTCGTCGGCATCCCAACAATGTCTGGTCGCTGCAGGGATACCATGAATGCCTGGTGCGGTTGGGCAGGATGGATGAAGCCGCGGTGATCGAGCCGGCTGCAAAATTGGCCCTTGCTGTGGCGGATATTCCGATCAAAGCATCGTGCTTCTGTCGTTTAGACACGTCTCAGGGGCCGCAGGTCATCGATGGATGCGTTTCCAAATGCTGCTAGAACTGGCCACTATGCTCGCTTGTCTGTGCAAGATGAGTAGTCATATAGACGAGTATTCTTGATTTAGCATGCGATGACTCTCTTGTAAAAAGCCATTGAAACAGATTATAGAGTTTCTGAACAATTGTGCTTAGTAGAACAGACGTCGCAGATAACCACCCTAGCATAGATTTCTCACCATATCAAAGCAAGTCGAAGGTGATTCGGCTTACAGCGACACAGAATTCCGCTTCATTCAATATACGGAGGTGAATATCAACCTGGTTCGGCTACTCTCCGAAAACCCCACCTTGACAAGCTTGTGCTAAAGCAAACGCCGTTGGTAGGCCGTTGGTAGACCGAGATCAAAGCCCGGACCCACACGAGCACTCATTCTGACAAGATGTGGCAAGTCGGTCTTTGTCCTGGCTGGGGTTGTCCCTCTGGATGTATAGGAGCCGTGGAGTATGGGATCATTCATGCGTTGTTATAGGTAGCTATTCCAACGACGACAAGCCACGGAGCGAACCACAAGGCACCTTGAGCCTTGCCCGTTAAAGCGTAACATCTCGTGCCTGTCTGTCATGAGACCCAATGTGGTGCCAATCCAACAGATATGGAACAAGCCGTTTATGCAGCTGATTTCGCAGGATCTCGAGAACCGTTGGCTCGAGGACTATAGCCTATAAGCCCCTTCCGCTTTCTCGTGCAGCGTATGAACTACAAATTGAGGACGAGAAAACGAGAGGAGTGACAATAGGAGGGTAAGCCACGTAAGGTGCGGCATCAAGACGAGCGTTCCTAAGTGACTGGCTGTGCTGTGGATGCTAGTGTGGATAAATGTCCAGTCTAATGGTATAAAAGCCGGAGGCTGCTTAGTACTATACCAGTCTCCACTGCAGATTTCCCTTGATTCTTAAGATCTAGAACGACCTGTCATTTCCTAATAGTCGTTCTCTATTATTGTTTTCTGTCTTCAGAGCTTACGTGACGTCTCTTTCTCACGACCTTGCATCAGCAAAGTATCATATCGGTTTCCATGCCGCTCACAGGCCAGCACCGACGTCCCCCAAATGAGTCCTCAAGTGAGGGCGAACAACCGGACCAACCTCCTGATGGAGGCTACGGATGGATCTGTACAGTTGCAGCAGCAGTCGTCAACGCACACTGCTGGGGTTTCAATTCGGCATACGCCGTCTTTCTGGCATATTACATGGACCATCAGACCTTCCAAGGCGCCACTCATCTGCACTACGCCCTGGTTGGTTCCTTAAGTTTGACGGCGACGTTCATGATATCCCCTATAGCCACCGTCGCCACGCAACGATACGGGATTCGGAAAACTATGTTCGCAGGTGTCATCTTTGAGACGGCCAGCCTTATCTGTGCTAGCCTAGCAACCCAGATCTGGCATCTTTTCCTGACGCAAGGTGTTCTCTTTGGTATGGGAATGGGGATGTTATTCATTCCCGTAGCTTCCGTGATTCCACAGTGGTTCACTTCGAAGCGATCCTTAGCGAGCGGCGTTTCTCTCTCGGGAGCTGGTCTCGGGGGCCTTGTTTACTCTCTGGCGACACAGGCAATGATCGATCGTTTCGGGCTCACCTGGGCGTTTCGGATACTCGGTATTCTTGCGTTTACGGTCATCACTACCTGCATTCTCTTGATTAGGGACCGGAGCAGGACGGCTAAATCTAGCAGGGCTATGATGGAGCTAGCTCTGACTAAAAATGGGGGTTTCGTTCTTCTGATTGGATTCAGTTGCTTTACCATCTTTGGCTATTTCATCCTTATCTTCAGTCTAGCAAGCTATGGAGATGAAATCGGCCTTACTCCTTCCCGGGCATCTCTCATTAGCGGCTTGTTTAACCTGGGCCAGGCTGTCGGTCGACCTTGCATCGGATACTTCAGCGACAGTGTTGGCCGTATCAACATCGCCGGTATCGCGACTTTCCTGGCTGGAGTGATATGCTTGGCTGTCTGGGTTAACGCGAAGACTTATGGACTGCTGGTTTTCTTCGCAATTATCGAAGGTCTCGTGGCGGGAAATTTCTGGGCAACGATTGCGCCGCTAGTAGCAGAGGTCGTGGGGCTGGAAAAGGTGCCATCTGGAATGAATCTCATCTGGTTGAGCATTGTGCTGCCTTCGACGTTTTCTGAACCAATCGCCCTGGAAATGACCTCTGCTACGGGCAGCTACCTCGGCGCGCAGTTGTTTGCTGGACTCATGTACATTGCTGCCTCGGCCTGTCTGGGACTTATACGTATTCAGAAGAAAGGCTGATTATATTGGAAATTCCAAAGCACTAGGCCTGGGTAAACGCCAGTTATGCAACATCTATACGAATCGTTGTATGTCAAGGGCTTTAGGAGCATGGTGCATGATGGAGATGGGCGGTACTTATGAATCTGCACCTACCTCGGTCATCCCTCTAAATGAACATCCACTCTAGCTATAATGTGGACATATGAGCTATGAATCTTATACATATCGAAGCAAGGCCACATAGTACCCGCACCCAATCTGTAGCGGTAATGTAGGGTAATGGCTTGCCGTACTATATCTACAGGCTGATTACTAACCCGGCGATTGAACCTGCAAACGCCGGCACAAGAATGGAGTCTTCCATGCATGCACTTCTCCCTCCAATACCCCCGAGTGTAAAAGCACCTCCTATATGCCAATAAGCAGTCGGCAGGTAAAGGTGGCATGTCTGGCATGGTATATGATATCAATCTGCAAACCAGCAGCAACACCGACAAACAAGACTGACGATCCATAGCCGTGCCCATAAGACCCGCTGTGATGGGCAATCTCCTTGCGCAAGCGTACGAGACTCCCCCTTGCGTCCTTGCATTCATCCCGACTGGATCGGGACCGATGACATACCGTGCTAAGTCTACACCGGTCAGATAGTGCCTCCAGAGCCACCGGCAATGCGTGTATCGTCCTAGTCGCCGCGGCGGAGCGCGAAGGGGCGCCAAGTATGAAAACGCAAAGAAGCAACGGCAGGACCGGCAGGCTGACATCGGGATCCACCATTTGTCCCCTCGGGTTGAGGACAGTGTGACTGGTAGCTGGGCTGTCCACTGTAGAAGAAACTTTTAAAACTAATGGCTGACAGGCCCGTTCTCGGACGACATTGTTGGAGCATCATGTCCGATGTCACCGCCTCACCGATTCCCCAGCAGCTCATACGACGCTTGCGGTGCCATCGCTCTCCGAACGTACATGACGGAGAAGGACGTGTAAGATGTAGACTCCGTGTGGAGCATGACAGCAGGCTGATCGACAGACTCAACGCCTACTACATCTACATCCATCCATATCTCCCGCTGCTCCCGCCACCGCCCTTTCCACAGACTGAAGACCGTCCGCTCGAGATATTCCCGCCTGAGAGCCCAGACTGGTCAGCTGTGCGCCGCGGACCCCAATCCCCTCTCGCGCTGGCCCTGTCCGCGCTTCTCGTCCTGATCCCCCCAGCCAGAGACCTCACTCCCTTATCCGAACCCGCCACGTCCCTGCGCGCCTCCTACTCGCAGCTCTACATCCGCGCAGCAGACGACCTCCTCCAAGCGCATGCTCGCCCGGCAGAACTAACCTGGGCATCGCTGTTTGCGACCCCCGCCTCCTCGTCATGGAGCCCGCTCCACCCGCAGGTCCCGGCAGACCTGGACTGCGTGCTGGCCATGCTGGCGCTGGCGGTGCACGAATACTGTCAGGCGGGAAACCCCAAGCAGATGCGCGCGCGGGCATACCAGGCCCTCACCGCAGCGATGGATCTCTCGCTGCATAGTCTCGGCCTCGACGACCCCGGTCTAACCCTCACCGATGCACACAAGCGGACCTGGTGGATGACTGTGCGGTTTGTCCCGGCGTTCTTACTCAATAGACCTTGTTGCTAACGTCGTTAGATGTACCTGGTGACCCAATCGGCCATTTTCAATCACGCCGTATGCGCGACCGTCTCCTCGTAGCTGTAGGCAACTAATACCATACCAGGAACCCATCATTCTCAAGGACGACCCCCGCATCCGCATGCCGTATCCCGAATTCCGCGGCTGCCGTGAAGTACGTCCCCATTGCCAGCCGCGTGCCATACTAACGATACAGCCATGGCCCCTCCTAATGGAAGCCCAAGATGCCCTCCGAAGAGCCGGCCTCCTCGCCCGGAAACTAGCACAAACACGCCGCAACGGCGCCAGCCCTTCCCAAGGGTCCGCTGGGGACATCTGCCGGCTAGACGCCGAACTGGTCGCGCTCGGCTCACGGCTGGACAAGTCGCGCTGCATCACGAACCAAGAGGGCGCCGAGACCTTTGCCGCGCGGAATCTGTGGGTGACAGCGATCCAATTCGTGCATACGTGAGCGTCCTTCTTACACAGTGCGAATGCAAAGGCTAACACTGGAGGGGCAAGGGCGCGGATAAAACTCCATCGCTTCAACGCCTTCGCCGACAAACCGCTCTTCATCGACAAACACTGCGACCTGACAACCTTCGGCCTGGACGATCTCGCCGCCCGCCCATCAACAACTTCATCACTCTCCGACAACTTCATCCTCAACCCCTCCCCCGCGCTACCATTCGCAGCGCAGTCCTCCGCGCGGATCTGCCTCAAATCCGCGCTGGTGATCTGCCGCATCGTCCGCACCATGCCGGCGCCCAACCCGCGCTTCTCCGAGCTATCGACAGACGCGGACGCGGACCCGGCCGCCCCGTTGCGCGGGTCGTATCCGCGCTCGCTGCCGTACCTGGCGTGCGCGGGCATGCAGGCCTGCTACGTGCTGCTTATGCTGGTGCGACTTGTGCGGGCGTGCCTCGAGCTGGGCGATCTGGGTGGTTGTTGGGATCTGCTGGATAGTCCTGAGCCCGGGACGGAGTTTCAGGAGGCGGAGCGTTTGATGGAGGAGATGAGGAATGGGGTTGCAGCGGTGCGGGCGTCGTTGGCGCGGGATGGGGTTTTTGAGGGGGTGTCGGGGATGGCGCGGGGGGTGGATGCGACATATCTTGCTTATTTTCAGGAGGGGGGTTGTATATGATGGTGTGTATAGCGTAGTTTGTTGGTCTTACAGGTGCAAGTCTTCTGCACTGCAGTCTTGCTTGAGGTGAGATGCTTTACAATGACAATATATGCGTTGGCCTTCAATTCGATATAGACCACGCACCACGATGCCAAGCGGCAGCGACGCGCTTTCCCCGATCAGGAACGCTATACCATAATACCATATTCAGTAATCCGCCGCCACCGCAGACTACGGAGTAGTAAACGGAGAAATAGCCCGGGCAAGGCAGGGGGACTGATCAAGAACTATCTTATTAAGTTGAACAGAAACAGCTTCCTTACCATAAATTCCCATCCAGTTGTGAATAGTGCGAAGTCTTCACACCCAATATACGGCTGGGGTCCTCGATGATTTTTCACGGATATTGTCTCGCCAACAGCTTAATGTACTGTTAAAAATAAGTTCGAATGTCAGATGCATAAGATCTTATGGTTTATTATACAACCTTGTCGATATTGAGTTAATCGATAGATCTCTTTGTTTATAATAGGCTAGGTAGTTGTCTGAATATCCTAATTGCTACCATATTGATTGGCTGAAATAGAATATCAGATGTACAACCGAAATTTGGGATAGCTTATTTTTGAGACAGCCACTCATATGTATAAGACAAGATGAATTGATATGTGAAAATCAATATACCTACCTATGGTGTTTATTGTCCATTCGCCGATGCTCTCACATTCTTCGAGGAGACAAGGGATCCGACCGCCTGCTGGTTCAGGACACCCGAGAATCCTCAGTGGCCAGAGCGTGTGGCAGACACGTCGGGCTTATCTTCGCGTTTCCGCGCCAAACGGCCATTTGCTTTGCGGGGATTGTATCCATCTTGCAAACGCCAACTGACCAGAATTCAATCTTTGATACGCAAACAAACAGCTTCTCCTGCGTTCCTCTCTCTCTTTTTTCCCTCTCTCTTGCGGCTCACTTTCCCCAAACAAGTGATTATTAACCTGGAGTCGCAACTACATCCAGAGTTATTCTGCGTTCATGAAAATCCCCACCGCAACACTGCTGCTATATTTCAGCCATATCGAGTGAACTGAATGAATCTTTGACTCATGTCGCAAGCGTGGAGAGTCGCGCTATCGACGGAGCTCCCCAGCTAAACTCCTCTGAGCTTGATCAAGCTTTCATGATTGGATATAGCACCTGCGGATGTAAGTATCACTTAATGTCCATGCTATTTCCGCCACGACTTCTTCTGACTGTCTCAGCTTGGCTCAAGATCAAGGCGCGCGTTATCTGAAAGCCACATAGCATGTACCACAGACTTACGGGCGGTAGGGGCCGGAGCTCTCGGCCTGGGGCCTTTATTAGCCGACAGACGCCACACTACTCTGAGCTCAGCTCTTCGGAAGAGTCGTCTCTAGTTGAAGAAGCCCAAGAGTTATTATCACAATTCGTGAGGCATTCTTCTTTGCACAAAACCCAGAAGTCTCCGATAGCCCCTCGCTCCTTGGACAATAATGGTACTCAGGCTGGTGCTGGAAAGACTCCTCAAGGCACGTCTGACTTCATCGGTGAGTGATGCCTCCGCGAACTATTCCAGTAATGTGTCTAACGGAGAGATCGATAACAGCTCAACAAGATGATAGCGACCCTTCGTCCAGGAACCATACCAAGCCACCCCAGCCCCGTCGGAAGAACTCACGACCGCCAAATGAACCGGCGCAGACCTCGCGGAGCACACGCGCAATGGGAATGCATGTTGGTGGGATAGCAGTCCGACAGGATGAAAGCAATCCACCATCTAGGAGGCCTACCAGGTCACCCGAGCCCGGACGGAAGCACCCACGACCCCCGACTGAACCAACACGAACATCCCGAAGCACAGGCGCAATGGAGATGCATGTTGGTGGGATAGCAGTCCAACAGGATGAAAGCAACCCACCATCCAGGAACCATACCAGGTCACCCCAGCCCCGGCGGAAGCACTCACGACCCCCCACTGAACCAACACAGTCCCTCCCGAGCGCAGGAGCAACGGAAACACTAGTTGCCGGTCGGAAGCGTGCTGGATTGAAAGAGTCACGACCGTTGCATACGGACAATCCTCTTGGACCTTCGAAACTCAGATCACCGGGTAAGGAAACTCCGAGTGTTCGGCGGTCTACACGCGCGAGAAACGAGCCGGCGAATTATTACCAATGTCCGAACTTTTTTTATGAATCAGACGAAGGAGTCTCTATGAACGAGGCACCGCCTATAGATCACCCACGTGATACGTCCCATGACGATGGCAGAACCAGTCTGTCTCGCTCATCACCCCAGCCTCGTTGCGAAGACCCGAATGGCAACTCAGCCGGCATGGAATATGAACTGATATATTATTCGTCTGAACTACAAGTCATAAAAGGGTATTTGAAAGGACCAGCCGATTTGGAAGATCTGGAACATGCGTGTTATTCTCCACAACGCAACCCGATTGATTATACCACGAAGTTTCAGCCTGGTGGTACGTCGGCTCGTGAAGTGGCTCACGTTGATTTCCATGAGCACGAAACGAAGGCGATTTTGGATTTATTACAATTTTTTGGCTGCCGCCAGCCAGTCAGCCAGGAGATGGCGTCTGTTGATCAAGTAATACACCTTGTGAAAACTTCAGGTGTACCAACAGGGTTTAGCAAAAGGATTAGCTACATGAACAAGCTCGTTTCGTTGCTCACACGGGCACAGGCGAGCGATTACACGTCGTGGCTTCTAGATGCGATAGCTCCAACCACGCAACAATACCGTCATGCTCGTGCTCACCGATATCTAACCAAAATTCTGGGACTGAAGAATCCGAATGCTTCTCTCTCGCAATTCACCGAAACGATCCTGCAACTACCAACTTACTTCCCGCAAATATCCACCTTGAGCCGACGCAAGGGGTCTGACATCGATCTATTCCTCGAGGACGCCAAAAGAGGCTGTCTTCCATCGGTCCCTACTAAGATCATAGTCACTGACGTGAAACCGAGGAATAGATTGCAGTCTACTCGCGCTTCTCGGAAATCGGCCACGCTCAATCGGATGTTGCAGGGCCGCGAGTTAGGCTACCGCGTGGAAAGCAAACTTCGCCCACAGATCAGATCGCGCTTGAGTACCCACAGGACGTGGAAGGGGGCCTCGAATGATGTGAACGTGTTAGCCTGGTCTCCTGACGGAACCCGTTTCGCGGCGGGTGCTACGGCTTTATGCGATGAACACAACATGGATTACAACCGGCGGAATAATTTGCTTGTGGGTGACTTGGTTAGCAATTGCCTCGAGGAGCTGCCCGACCACTGGATCTCCCGTCCACTTGGGAATAGTAGGATACTGAACGATACACCTCTTTTCATGACGGTTACTGGTATGCAGTGGTTCGAAGACGCCCTCTTCACCTCAAGCTACGACAAGACGGTCAAAATGTGGGACTTTCCTCGACACAGGCCAAGATGTTTAAAAACTTTTGGACACGATTCGAAGGTGGAAGTGATGGCTCGGTCGAGTTTTCAAGGAAACCTTCTCGCAACTGGTACCGATCGCATTGGGATATGGCAGATCGACACGTCAAGATATACGCCCCTTGAGGCGTTCTCCAAGAAATGCTCTGAAATGATATCGACTTCGTTGGTATGGGGAACGCTCAATGCGACGAAGGACTTTCTGCTTGCCGGTATGTCTGAAAAAGAGGACGGTGTGTCGCAAAATGGACTTCTCGCATGTTGGCGTATTGGCGAGGCATCCGCAACGCCTATCCAACTCTCCCACTATTCACAGAATATCTTCGATATCAAATGGCACCCGACGCTCCCGTACTTCGCAACTGCAAGCTCCGTGGGGAATGGACGAGCGGGGATGGCTTCCAGGGACACAAGGTCTGTTATCCGCCTTTACGAACCGCTGGTATCTAAGACCCGCACGCACGAGTTTGAGTGTCCCGCTTTGGACGTCAACGATGTGACTTTCTGCCCCCTGAACCCCAATTATCTGACCGCCAGTTGCACGGACGGGGCAGTCTACGCCTGGGACATCCGCAAGGAGAGTACGCTACTCCACAAGCTTCAGCACGGTGCCCCTCTAAACCCAATCGACGAGACCCTCCCAAGGGAAGAGGCAGACGTGGGGGTCAGGATGACGGTCTGGGGGGATGATATAGACACCTTATATACAGGCGCTTCTGATGGCGTCTTGAAGCGGTGGAATATCCTCAGATCCCCCGAGGATACCCTCGTCAGAGACGAGGTCAACTTAGAAGGGGGGATCATGTGCGGTGCCTTCTCTGAAGACAAATCCAACCTTCTGATTGGGGATTCCGCTGGAGCACTCCACATCCTATCACCCAGCCCTTTCTCCGCCGATGGGGAGATTGCCATGGAGTATAAGGCAGCTTCAGAGGTACCCTGCGCCCAAGACGAACCCGATGCCGAGTCGGGTATCTCGCTTGCGAGAAACCTCCTGGCCTCTGGTGAGCTCGTGCGGCACCCGACTTATGGCGCCGGCAAAGGTCCACACTACAAAGGTCCTTTCGCAGCCTGGGCTCGGCCGGAAAATACACCTTTGGACCAAATGTCGAGAGTCAGCCTCAGGAAAGAGTATCAGGTGCTGCAGCTCGAAGGGCCCCCGCTGGAGCGTCGCCCAGGGCTGAATGAGCAGGCCCGCCGGGATCATGCTGCTCGCGTCCAACTTTCCCGAATCCGCAACCAACGGCAGAATGAAGGCAAACGAAAGCATGCAGAGAGTTCGGCGCACGGCTATCAAGACTATCCTCAAGATTATCTTGAAGACAATGTCATCAACCTCTGCAGTGATGAAGACGAAGACGTAAAGCCTATCAAGCTGCCGGCCAAGCGGCCCACGACAAATATGCCAGAAATCATTGATCTTACAGGTGACACTGAGGAAGAACTAACGCCGTCTTTCCGCGTGGATCCTTTACATTCGAGTGGAAGACCTCTCACCGAGGTCAGTGGGGCCCTTGAGGAGCTGGCGGAGAAATTGGAGGATGACTACTGGTGGCCAGAGAACTCTACGGTTGATGCGAATATTCCATGATGCACTTCTTCCTGTACACTTGGGATGGATTACATATTTTCTGCTTTTAAAGATACCCTCATGTTTATGACCTGATTACCAGCTACGGAGCCTGAGTCTGTAATTAATACTCCTGTATATATTGTACGACATGTTATTGATGGAGGATGCCAGCGATCCTGGCTGAACTGACAAACGTTGTTCTGATACATTTGCGGTAGACTTCTGAGTGACAGAGCTGCCCAAGGTCAACAGTTGTATTTTGATAGATTGGCCGCTCCAAGCCACCGCTGCAACAATTGTACCAAGGTCTACAAAGTGGTACCTAGCACTACGTGAGCAAAACTAAATATATGGTAAGTACCAAGTATATAGATCACCAGTTGTGGCTGAGCATGACAGCCCCGCCACCGCCACTGAGCGCCGGATCCAACCAAAAGCAAGATGCCGCTATCACTCAATGCGTCGATCGCCTGATATCATACCCCGTAATGAACCCCAGTGCATATATACTGAAGTTGTCTCTTCCTTTGCACCAGCAAAGAAATTCGAGAACATTACTACGTTTCCACTAGGATAGTAGACCCAAAGTACTATTATTCTGTACTTTTTTCTTCTTCTATATCTTTCCTCCAGTTGATCTATCTTGATGTCGACGTCATTCGCCCCGCCGCCGGGCCCTCCGCCCCCGTCTGTCCCCGATGGATGGAAGGCTCAGTATCATGATGGGTACCAGCGATGGTAAGTACTGAATTACCCCAATTCTTTACTCTTATATATATATATTAACGAAACCAGGTTCTTCGTAAACCTCCAAACGGGAAAATCCCAATGGGAGGCCCCCGCTACCACCCCCGAAGAACAACTCCACACGCCTCCCAGCGAAGCGCCACCATCCTACGACGCATCAGCGTCAGCTTCAGGGTCAGCTTCATGGTCAGCAAAGACAGGTCCTCCCCCACTTTCAGGAACAAGCGAGAAGACGCCCCTCAGCTCCAACAACCCATACAGCAACAACAACAACAGCAGCAGCAATGACGTCCTAGACAGCGACGCCAGACTAGCAGCGCAGTTACAAGCAGAGGAAGACGCGCGCGCGCGCCACAGCAGCAGTACGCCCTTGAATAATAATGATAAAGGCGCTGCAGACGATTACTACGGGAGTGGTTCACCCCAGCCCCAGCCGTATAGCACGCCCGGATCGGGGTATAACCCAGCGCAGCAGCAACAGCTGCCGCCGCGGCCGCAGAGTTCGAGTTCGGCTGGACAGAGGCAGAAGGGTGGGAGGGGGTTGCTGAATAGGATTATGGGGAAAGTGTCGGGTGGTAGCAGCAGCAGCAGCGGCAGTCATGCGGGATACTCGCGGCCGCCGCCTCCGCCGTCGCAGCAGTATCAGCCGGGTGGTGGGTACTATGGTGGGATGGGGATGGGGATGGGCTCGTCTCAGCCGTATGCGCATGGGTACTCTGCGTATCCGGTGGGTGGGGTAGGAGGAGGAGGATTGTATTCTCCTTATCAGCAGAGGAGACATGGTGGGGGGATGGGGACTGCTGGGGCGGCGGCTTTGGGTGTTGGAGGTGGGTTGCTTGGGGGGGCGTTGTTGGCGAATGCGTTTGATGATGATCATTATCATGATGGGGATTATGGGGGTGGGGATTATGGCGGAGGGGATTATGGAGGGGGGGATTATGGTGGGGGAGACTTTGGGGGAGGAGGGGATTTTGGGGGGTTCTAAGGTTGCGCCTGTGATGTTGTAGGATATCTGTTTCGTGGGTTTCTTTCTGCGTTTTGTCGTCTTCTCTTCTTTCTCTTGTGTCGCTTCTTTCTGGGGGCTTTCTTGGAAGATTGATTGTTTGCCTTCATAGTACCAAATAAGTTGACTGTCCTTCTGCATGCAACAAGTTCACAATGTAAAAGACACACCGTACACAATACACCACCTCTCAAACCCTCTAAAGCTTGATCATCGTCTCCGCGCAGCACCTCCACTCTCCCTCCCAGTAGCAGCTCCTCCCTGGGAAGACTGAGCCTCCGCACCAGGAGCCGCCGCCCCCGGCCTGGGACCCGCGCCAGCCATCCACCCAGCAAGATCAAAGTTACCAGGGCCGGCGCCACCACCGATGGCGCCTCTCGCAGCGCCAGACACGGGAGAAGCGCGAGACTGTTTCTCGAACTCGGCGCGCAATTCAGGGTCCACTAATAACATGTTAGTAGCTGTCCACGGGATAGTATAATGAACCGAAGAAAGGATGGGAAAAAAAAAAAAAAAAAAAAGAACGTACTATTCTCCATCAACTTCGGCATCCCAAAGGTGAATCCCAAAGCGACCAACGCCAGCAGAATCATAGGATTCTTGAAGAGAGCCAGGGGCGAGACTAGAAAACATTCAATTAGCCACAATGCACCTTCTTCAAAGTGACCGGTTGTTCGAAAAAGGAGTCCTTACACTTAGCCCTCTCCTCGTAAAACCCCCTCTTCCCAAGCACCTTCGCCTCAACAGTCACGGCCTTACCCGACCCGGGAGTGGAAACATCCGCGAGGAACTTCTCCGCGCCGCAATTATCCCAGGGGTTACCGCGGAAGGTCTCCCAGATACCGAGGACGGTTCCATCCGCAGCGAGGTCGACTCGGTAGGGTGCGAAGACGTACTCCGCGGAGCGGATGTCGAGGAGGTAGGATGTGGGGACGGACGATTCCGGGAGGGACGGGAAGGTGAAGGTTGCGGAGCGGGTGAGGGGGGCTTTGGATCTGTGTTGTCCTTGTCCTTCTGTGGGACTGGAGGAGGAGGAGGAGGGGAGCGAGGTGAGTGTTGCGTGGGTTCCGGCTGGGAGGACGTTCGGGTTGGGGAGGGCGTTCGATGGGGGGATGGTCAGTGTGAGGATGGATGATGCGAGGGTGGTGGTTGTGAGGATGAAGAGGAGGAGGAATTGGAATGGGCTGGGGAGCGCCATTGTGACTTGAGGTATAGTCCTTGGACTTGGGACAGGACCGAGGAGAAAAAGACGAGGAGGTGATGAGGAGCGTGTCCCAGCGGAGGAGAGGGCGTGTACGGAAGAGCTACGGTGGAGTTGCGATGGTTGATGCCAAGCCCAGCCCGCCCAATCAAGCATCATTCGCCATTGTCTGTTCACTACCTAAGTACCTACCTACTTACCTACTACTAGTATTGCTGTCCATACCATATCGCATATTTATCGACATTTGCTGGTCTATATACTGCCAAACCAATATCATACAGTCTTAAATACATCTATAATTGAGAGGATATATCCAGTTATCCTGCCTGAACTGGTCCCGATATGTATAAGTCCGGACCACAACAATATATACAGTGAAGGCTTACTGCCTTGCCTCATCAACTGAACGGAACGATCAAAAGTTTACAGCTTGGCCTTGGGCGAGATCTCCGCGTTGGCCTCGGCGTACAGCTGATCCAGGAGTTCGCGGTACACCTTGACGGTAGGAGGACGCTTCAGTTTCAAACTATAGGCAAGAATGGTTAGAAAACTTCCAAACACTAGAGGATAGTAACAGAGGACTTACGTCGGCGTCAGCAGGTTGTTGTCGACGCTGAACGGATCAATCATCAAAGAGCAGTTCTTGACGCGCTCGTAGCCCGCCAGCTTGTGCTTCTTGGCCACCCGCTCGAGATCCTTGATCACGGCCTTGCGGACCTTGTCGTCGTTCAGAACCGACTTGACGTCGGCCTCGGAGATGGTACGGCCAAGGACCTTGCTGGCAAATGGCGCAAAGGCCTCTGGGAGAACACCGAAGATGCCCACCAGGAACGTCTGAACGCTGTCACCGTGGATGTAGGCCTGGGCGAAGTACCCAATCTCGGACATGTACACACCCTCCAGGCGCTCGGGGGAGATGTACTCGCCCTGGGCGAGCTTCAGGACGTTCTTCCGTCGGTCGATGATGACGATGCGGCCCATCTCGTCGATCGTGCAGACGTCACCGGTGCAGAACCATCCGTCCTCGGTCATCGCCTTGCTGGTCTCCTCGGGGTTCTTGAAGTACTCCTTGAAGACGTTGTGGCCGCGCAGGAGCAGCTCGCCGCGCGGGTAGGGCTTGTCATCGACGGAGTAGTTCATGTCGGGCAGGGACAGCAGGCAGGCCTCCGTGCAGGGGGAGAGGCGTCCGCAGTTGCCGCTCGTCAGATCGTGGGGGGACTGCACGCACGCCATGGCGTACGTCTCGGTCAGACCGTAGCCCTGCACGACGTCGGACCCGGTGGCAACGCGGAGGAAGTCGTGCAACGAAGGGTCGAGAGGCGCCGATCCGGACACCATCAGCCGGGAGCGCTCCAGACCAAGAGCCGCGGCGACCTTCTTGGCCCAGATCCGGTCGTACAGGGCATGCTTGACGGTGGCCTTGGACGGGTCGGGGTTCTTGAGGTTGGCCATCTTGGCATCGACGACGTGTCGCGACAGCGTACCCTTGAAGCCGGGCTGCTCCACGGTCGAGGAGCGGATCACGTTGCCGAAACGGCTGTACAGACGGGGCACGGACAGGAAACCCGTGGGCTTGAGCAGCTTGAGGTCGTCCACCAGCTCCAGGATGTTTCCGTGGAAGTACCCGATGCGGGCGCCCGACCAGAAAGCCGCGTGCTCGGACAGACGAGCGTAAATGTGGGCCAGAGGCAGGTAGGACAGCATGGTGTCGCCGGCCTTCTGCTCGATGGCGACCAGACCACCCGTGGTCGCCGACACGGCGTTCTCATGGGTCAGAACCACACCCTTCGGGGGACCGGTGGTACCGGAGGTGTAGTTGATGGTGACGATATCGGAGGGGGCCGGGGGGCTGCAAGGGCGCTTCGAGGCGGCACCCAGCTGCTCGACCTGGTCGATGGTGTAGATGGAGACATCCTGGCCGGCGGCGACCGACTCCAGGAGGGCACGCTTGGACTGACCGGGCTGTTCACCGGCGTCGATGGGATCGAGGCAGACGATGACCTTCAGGTTTGGCAGCATGGGCTTCAGCTTCAGTAGCGTCGGGACGTGGGGCAGCGAAGTGACGACGCAGTTCAACTCGGCGTGGTTGATGATGTACTCGGTGGCATCGGGCGCCAGAACGTCGTAGATGGAGACGGAGTAGAGGCCCTGCGACATACAGGCCAGATCTGAAAGGGGAGTCCATTAGCGTAGTCCCCCGATGGACCCTGCGGGAGAGGCTGCATACCGGTGATCTGCCACTCCGGGCGGTTTTGGCACCACAGTCCAATGCCGTACTGGCCCGCGCGATGGCAGTTATGCTTGTGATGCAGTTCCACCAAGCCGGCGCCAAATGCCGCGCGGCGCTTCTGGACCGTTTGGTAATCTAACCATTGGTAGGGACCGTAGGTCTTCTTGGCGGGGTTGTACGGACGCCACCCCAAGCAGTGGTTCTTGGGGAGACGGTTGGCGGTGGACTCGAAGACATCGTGGGCCGTGAGGATCTATCACAAAACGACGGAGATTAGAGCTGATCTCGGAGAAAGCGAAAGGAATGCATGATGCATGCATACCTTCGGGTCGAGGGTCTTGACGAGGCCCTTCTGGGTATTCCAAGCGCGATAGATGCGGCTTCGGCCCGGTTTCTCGGTGCCGGGAATGGGGACGGAGTACGGCTTGCCCTTGCGAGGCTCCTGTCGCAATTCCTCGGCACGCGCGAGGTGAACGGGTTGCTGTGAGAAAAACATCCTTTATCTTCTAATCTTGGGGGAACAGACAGGTTAGCGACACCGGAGGAGACCACACGGGGTACAGTCGACATACAAGCCAAGCCGTCCAGGAAAGACTTCTAGACCAGTCCAGATGAGAAGAAGACGGGGAGACAGGTCTGGAGAAGGAGGGGGCGGGGGGAGGAGGTCCTTGGTCTTTAAAAAAGGAAAAGAAAGAAAGAAAGAAAGAAAGAAAAGGTAACTAGTAAAGAGCTAAGGAAAGAGACGAAAAGAAAGGAGTCGATTAGTTTAAGGGCCCTGGAGAAAGATCCATCCAACCCTCCCAGGTGCGCAGAGGGGAAAAACGCTGAGTGGCCGAGCCAGAATCGTGACGGGTTTTTTGCCTCCACGGGGGGGAGAAGTACCTCGGCATGTCTGGACAGGTAAATAATATACTCTCTTGGTCATAACATCTCACAATTACAATTACTATTACTATTACTATTATTATTATTACTATTATTGTTATTATTATTGGATCTGTCCTTATGTCTTTGTCTCTTGGTCAGTCTCAAATATTTAGCATTCTATGTACAGATCATCGAGATGGTGAATTCTGATCACTATCAATCTCATGCCGAGGCCTCAGGATCGGGATTATGCAGGATCCTACATACATAGCATAAAGTGTCCAACCCGACGGACACTAACCCGCGCTAATCCCGATCGGGACATGTTCATTCTGCCTTCGTGATCCTTGTGATCCGATCACAGGCCAAACATTCTCCTCTCTTCTCGTTCCTTTCCTTCGTCTGGCTTTCATTGTTACGATTATAAGTATGACGTCTCCAATATGAATCCATAATCCATACGCGACAAAGAATACCCAAAAGGCACGTGTGACGGAGGAACAAAATAAGGACACGGTACATCGCTGATAGAATCGGAGCAATACTACCTATGAGGTAGTAGTCTCAAGCACGGATCAAGACTCGGAGATACCGTCGGGAGAACTCTCACATGCATTCATTTCGGTGCCGACTTCCACATTCGCCAACCTACTTTCTTCTGGGGAAAAGAAAGGGAAAAAGCCTTTCGTTCCGGTTCATTGGCCCGTTCCGAGTAGCCACAGGCGACGGGCTCCTCCATACTCCGTGGCCAACTGGCTACTGGGAGTAAACTAGGTAAGTACCGGATACCTAGGTTCTCCCCCCAGCCACCAACCAGGCTCCCTGCAGTGGTCCTAGCCAGATGACCTTCCCAAAGCGATAGGCAAGTAACCCCGGAGTTGGACGGACAAAGCCAAATTGGATCTGGCTACCCATATGATCGCATTTTACGGGGGAGTCGATCATTTGCTGCTTGCCCCGTGGAGATTTCATGTGAAGATTCAGACTTGCTGGAGGTATGGGGTCCTATCGACCTTGGCTTAATCCCGTGCTCCAGTGCTCCTCCATGCGAAACAGCCGCAGGAAATGATTGGTCTTTTTCTTTTTCTTTAGGTTGACCTTTTTACAGCCCCCTTTTGGGCTACGTCGTCATTTCCCCCACTTCGATGCGATCATACTTACGGAGGTCTCTTTAACTATCGAATGCATCACCACGATATGCGGTTGACTGACCGATGCAAGGGCTCGGAATTTACCCAAAAAGAAAAGAAAAAAGAAAGAAAGAAATAATCCAAGATAGTTCAATTATCATTTATCACCAACCAAACTCCGTGCCATGCTAACCAAAGGAGTCTAAACATATACTATATAACAGTCGCACTATACTATCAACAAAAAGAAGAATCAAAAACACGCTAAACTGACGGGATGACTCTTCACTAAGCCAGTCTACCCCAGAATCGCATTGTACAGACGCTTGTACCATTTGGTCCGCGTCGTCGTCTCCCACATTTCATTCTCCAGCATCGTGCGCCCCGTGTCCAGGTCCGCGTCCTCCGGTCGGACAAACGCCGGCCGGAAGATGATCTTGTGCCCCACGTAGAGCACCACAAAGAGGATCAAGCTGAGGTAGGCAATGAAGAAATCCGTGACGCTGAACGTCGGGATGAACGACGTGAACCCCTGCGTGATGATGATGAGGATGTTGAAAAACAGCCCATACCACGAGTACCACGGCTGCCACATGGCTTTGTACGGGAGAAGATCGCGCGAGATGTCGCGGGTCTTCAGAGCCCGCATGAATGCAAGATGACAGGCATTCAGCGATCCCCACGTGATGAATCCGGCCACCCCGGAAATGTTGAGAAGCCAGTTGAACACCGTGCTGCCGGCGTTGGAGACGTTCATGAACCCGAGAAGTCCAAACGCAGCGGTGAACGCGACGCTGTAGTAGGGCACTCCATGCTTGTTGGTCTTCTTGAAGATCCGCGGCGCCAGACCCTCCTGAGCCAGTCCGATCAGGATACGACTCCCGCTGTAGACGTTGGAGTTGGCGGCGGAGAGCACCACGGTCAGCAAAACGGCGTTGATGATATGGGGCAGGACGCGGACCCCAGCCAGCCGGGCGGCGATGACGAACGGCGAGGAGTTGGCATCATTGCCGTCGGTTAGAAGGCGGCTGTCATCGGACGGCACGATCAGACCGATGAAGAAAATGGTCAACACGAAGAAGAAGAGAATCCGGAAGAAGGTCTTGCGAATGGCCGACGGCACGGTCTCCCGGGGATTCTCGGTTTCAGCCGCAGCAATACCCACGAGCTCAGTCCCTTGGTACGAGAAGCCAGCCTGGATCAAAACGGCCCAGAACCCAACGAATTTAGCCGTCGACTCGGGTTGGACCGAGTCATAAGCAACAAACGGCCCCGGGTCCACCCAGTAACGGAACCCCAGATACCCTTTGTCTCCCACGCCGGCATCGACGCAAATCGCAAAGATCATGAACCCGATCACTGTGATCACCTTGATGCTGGCAAACCAAAACTCCAATTCACCATAGAAGTTGACCGGGAGGAAGTTGAGCATGGTGATCACGACCCAGAAAATGGCGATGAATATGGCGATGTTGATCGTTTGGTCCCAGAACTGGATGATGAGACCGGTTGCTGTCAGCTCGAGGGCAAACGTGCTGGCCCAGGAGAACCAATAGATCCAGCCCATGGCAAACCCGAGACTGGGGTCGATCAAGCGCGCGGCATAGGAGGTGAACGCTCCGGGAATGGGGATGTAGGTGGCAATCTCTCCCAACGACGTCATGACGGAGTAGACGATGGATCCGACGAAGAGGTAGGCGATCAGGGCGCCGACGGGGCCCCCGTTGGCAATCGCCGTGCCACTGCTGATGAAGAGACCGGTGCCGATAGTGCCGCCTAGCGAGGAGTCCAAGTGTCAGTGTCGATATGCGAGGGAGGGCAGACGGTGGCCGGGGGACTATTTACCGATGGCGATCATCTGCAGATGTCTGCTCTTCAACTTCCGCTTGAGATCCGGCAGCGGATTGGAGTCGCTGTTGGCGCCATGCTTCTCGCAGTCCACGTCGGCGAACCCTTGGGACGGCGAGTCAACCTGGACAGCATCGTCGTTGGTGGTCTTTGCCCCGTCGAGGGATTTCGTGTCGGAGGCCATTGCTGGGCCTCCAAGGTCCGATCGTCAAGAGGGAATCGAACGCGGGTTGGAAAACGGTTGTCGGCCGCGTTTGCAGTCCGGGAAGTGCGAAGGAGAGAGTAGAAAAACCAGCGCGCTCCTGCTGGGAGACCCCACTTCACGTAGTTGACTGGATCTCCACCTTTTGAGTTCTTTGCCGGTTGCACGGTGATCAACGATCCTTTCCCTTTTCCTGTCCGTTCAATTTTCCGTTCTCCAGTGTCACCTGCGGAGTTTCCCGAGAGAGAAACGAGGGTGGGCAGAGATCAGACACCAGCGACCAGACGATCGATAAGAACGACCGAGATAAAGCCTGCAGTATGACGAATAAGAACGGCAACAGATAATACAGAACAGACCGGCGAAGCAGACGATCTTAGGTAAAAGGAACTGATTAAGTTGAGGGGGGCGACGGAAAAGTCTCCTCACGACTATACCGAATGCAACACTGTAAAGAGCGAGGTAGACGAGATCAGCCCATGGAACTATCACCACGACAGTAATGATCGATATATCATCGAGTGGAAGGGATTTCCTTTTTACATTGTCCCTCTATCTTTTTTTCTACTTTTTTTTTTCTGACTCACGACTGGAGTGGCCACACGACACAAACTTCCACCCACACAACTTTAATGACCTTGTCTCAGTTCTCCTGGCCAGAGTCATTATCATTCCAATATTGTTCGGCCATCCCGCCGGTGTGGGTCATTTCGGGGTGTGTGCGCCCAGCAGATGGCTAGCCTTAGGCCTTCTTCCTTTCGGCGCCACCCGAATCAATAAGCCGAGCAGAGTTTTTTTTTTTTTCCTTCCTTTTCCATGCCGGGAATCCGGCAGTCTTCGGCTGTTAGTGAGCAGGACAGACCAGACAGACAGTACAGTAATAAAATCAGGGTGCCCATATCCGCCCCGACTAAATAGATCGGTCGTGTTTCTAAGAAAAGATTGATCGTGTTTTCTTATCTTGGACCTTTTTTGGTTTCGTTTTTGGGGCGGTTCGCTCGTGTTGGTCGCCCCGGAATATTAATATTAATATTACCTGTAGATAACCGGTCCTGCATCCAGAATGCGGATGGTGCGGTTATCAGTGGGTCGATAGATACTACTATACTACGGTGAGATATATAGCGAGGGAGAAGCCGCTCTATCTACATAAATAATATGTATTAAATCAGTTCAATTGGTTCAAGTCCAGATAAACAAAAGGCTAAGCTATCAAACATCATACTATGATACCATCTGATATGCCGTGTGGAGAAAACGAGATCTTAGCTTCTTAATCCACCGGTTCATGTTGGATCAATCGAGCTAATATCGCCGTTACGGGTCGGTCAACGAGATGACTGCATACGTCTAGACAGAAAAGACTATTACCTTAGACTGTTCGCAAGTGCGACCTTAATTAGCGCCAGAGGACCTCGGTACATTGATCATAAACTCTCCCGCCAGCAAGGGTATCAAAAGCCGTATCACCCACCAAGACGACCGGGAGTTTCGCGGGTGGGATACATTCACATAAGACGATAGAAAAAGAAGCATTAACTGCAAAACATCTCACGACTCCTTCAAACGCCCAGGTGGACGGTGGTCGTCGGGGGAGCCGACCCCGTCGTGCCCTCCCGGTGAGTGCGCAGAGCACCCAGTCCAGCAAAGACCGCAGTGACCATAAACAGCACCCTATGATCATTAGCACGCGCATATACCAGTCCAGAAGGAGGAGAGCGAGAATACCATTCAAAAGCACCAAACACCGTCGCCGCCTGCAGCGAATTACACAGCCCCCCGTGGCACCATCGGGGCGGGGGCAGAATAGCACCCACGGCAATGAAGCCTGCGAACCAGAAGATCGTGGTGACGGCCTCTACGGCTGGGACGACAAACTGAAGCGCTGCGTGGGGGAAAAACACCGGTGCCAAGGCGAGATAGGGCGTCGCAATGAATGCCGTCCATATGCCGTTGAAGAGCATGAAGTTGACGATATCGCTACTCACGGGAAAACTGATGGCTATACTGCGGTTAGTCTTGGTGTAGATGGGGGAAAAGGAAAGCGCAAACTGACCATATGCTGCCAAACCGAGCACGATGATGGCGAAGACGACTTGCACGACCCGTACGGGGTAGATCCAGGGGAAATTGAGCTGCATGGTGGTGGATGGATGACTCCGCTCGTGCTGGTTTAGGATCGTTTATAACCCCAGTGTCAACGTTGATGTTTTGCAATATATATAAGAATATATATATATTATATCTTTTTTCTCTGTTTATATGATTATAACTGAACTTCAACCAGCAGAACAGCAGACGGGACCTCCCTGGTTATAACGGTCCTTTTTCAGGCCGTCATTTGGCAGGAGCCCCAGGGTGGCGGACGTCATTTGAGGCGCACTCGTATTGGGCTCATTTGATTCGTAGCGGGTGCATTAGCGGGGATATTCCTGGGTTGTTCGCGTTTTTCATTGATTGAATGGCTCGTTTGTTAGGTACCTAGTTCGGGTGAGGAGGAGTCGATGCAGGGATAGGTCGAATAGGGCTCGTTGGACGGGAAATTAGCCGTCCGATGACGACGGTGGGTGGATGTCAGAAGACAAATATAGTTTAGGTAGCAGCATAACCTCGTGTTTCTGCCTTCAGTCCACACGCGTGGCGCTGGATGAATGATCATCGTCAGTCCAGAAATAACTGACTAATTAACGATTATGGGAAGTTCGTTAACTCGCGACTATTTATTTCAGGTCGGGTCTTGGTGGCTGTGGCTCTTCGTGAGGTCGAAAGAGATGAAACGATCTCCGGATTTCATTAAATTACCCTGAATCCGACCAGGGTGGTGGATGTCGATCCGTTGGGGTAGCTTGGTTGAATCCTCCATCCTCTTGGTATACGAGGTACCTCGTATAGGATTTCTCCAGGACCTGTCCCATACTGCTGTGGCTATTAGCGGAGATCCATGGAGATGAGATCTTTGACAGCTGACAACCCAACCAGACCCGAAGTCAATTGGGATTCTCGGTCTCCACCCATTGACCGGACAATCCATTGAAGGGAAACAGCAAAAGAACAAATCCGGAACAGGAAATATGGGGAAGCAGAGAAGATTGGTTGTCCCGCACTCGCCGACTTCGCACCCCTCATGTTCTCCTCAAATCACGCCATCGCGGTATACCATTCTACCCATAAAGCTACCCCTCTCGCATTCTGTCCCTCCTCTTCTCTGACTCCTCCTATATCGTGACTCCCTCTCAGTCAAACATCATGTCTACTCAGCGTTTCGAGACTCTCCAACTCCACGCAGGGTACTTACTCTCTTGAGCCCCACAGTATGACCGTTGAACTGATACCTCTCCAGTCAGGAACCTGACCCCGCAACCAATGCGCGCGCCGTGCCCATCTATGCCACCACCGTACGACTTCTCCCGTCATCTGGATAGACGATTGAATTGCTCATCAAACATCAGTCCTACTCCTTCAATGACTCCGCTCACGGCGCGAGGCTCTTTGGCCTCCAAGAATTCGGAAACATCTACAGCCGCATCATGAACGTAGGTAAACCCCCATTCATTCCACGACCGGGAATGACTTCTGATCCTCTCCAGCCGACGGTCGATGTCTTTGAAAAGCGCATTGCGGCCCTCGAAGGCGGCGTGGCCGCCGTTGCCGCCTCTTCCGGTCAGGCCGCGCAGTTCATGGCCGTCTCCGCCCTGGCCCACGCCGGGGACAACATTGTCTCCACCAGCAACCTCTACGGTGGCACCTACAACCAATTCAAGGTCCTCTTCCCTCGCTTGGGGATCAACACCAAATTCGTCCAGGGCGACAAGCCCGAGGACATCGGTGCCGCCATTGATGATCGCACCAAGGCCGTTTACGTCGAGACCATCGGGAACCCTCGGTACAACGTTCCGGATTTTGAAGCGATCGCCAAGGTTGCGCACGAAAAGGGCGTTCCTCTGGTTGTACGTGCCCCCACATTTCTTCCCCCTCTGCTTCCCCTCCTTTGATTTACTATTATTGCGATTGTTCTTCTTCTCCCTCTCCAGTGCGGAGACTACGCTGTGATATCTAACCCAATATAGGTTGACAACACCTTCGGAGCCGGCGGTTACTTCTGTCGCCCCATCGAACACGGCGCCGACATCGTCGTCCACAGTGCCACCAAGTGGATCGGCGGGCACGGTACCACCATTGGCGGTATTGTTGTGGACAGCGGGAAATTTGACTGGGGCAAGCACGCTGCGCGATTCCCCCAGTTCGTCGAGCCGTCGGAGGGATACCACGGCCTGAAGTTCTGGGAGACCTTCGGTTCCCTGGCTTTTGCCATTCGCGTCCGGGTGGAGATCCTGCGTGACCTCGGATCGGCACTGAACCCCTTCGCTGCCCAGCAGCTCCTGCTCGGTATCGAGACCCTGAGTCTGCGTGGGGAGCGCCACGCGGCCAATGCCCTGGCCCTGGCCCACTGGCTCCGGAAGAACGAGAACGTCAGCTGGGTGTCCTACCCCGGTCTGGACGACCACCCCAGCCACGAGACCGCGAAGCGCTACCTGCCCCGCGGTTTCGGCGGTGTCCTCTCCTTCGGCGTCAAGGGCGGTGCCTCCGCCGGCAGCCAAGTCGTGGACGGGTTCAAGTTGATCTCGAACCTTGCAAAGTACGCTCCCCCCCTCACTTTCCCTCTTGCAACCACCCTCGAACTCATCTAATCGTGCGATAATAGTGTCGGAGACTCCAAGACCCTGGCGATCCACCCCTGGTCCACGACGCACCAGCAACTCACCAACCAGGAGCGTCTCGACTCCGGCGTGACGGAAGATGCGATCCGCATCTCCGTCGGCACGGAGCACATCGACGACATCATCGCCGATTTCGAGCAGTCGTTCAAGGCCTCGGGCGCCCTGAACGCCGGCCAGTAAACTTGAACCAAACCCTTACCATGGATCCACAGATGTATATGCTGTCTCCCCTCGTGTGAGTGAGTTACTTGAGCAGGGCAGCCTTTGCCAAGTGAACGTTGAGCATGATCTTGGATATCCACGCTAGTGATCCGGTATATAATGACGATTATTCACGATAGAACAAGTAATATATAGTAAAAGATGCATGATAGAATTCTTTGGTGTAGTATTCTGCGGTAAATTTCTCTTTCTCAGGTGTGGAACACCCCGACCTGGAGTGATCCTGAGTGAGTGGAGACATACATACATACATACGGCCTAACAGAGACATAATTACGAACGAGACAGCTAAGGCATTAGGTAGTCAAGGTCTTCACCATGTAACTATACCAAGTAGATGAATAAAATAAAAAAATGCATAAATAAATAAAACTAGGCAGTTAAAAAGTAATACACGCAGCAGAGAAGCGACCAACCCTAACCCTAGCCAGCTGCTTTGCAAAGGGTGTCTTTCGTTCTCAATGATAGAAAACATGAAATAAAAAAGGGCAAAACGAAGACCGCCCAAAAACCATCCAGTACTGGGATTCTCACAAAGGGAGGAGAATAAAATAGAAGTGAAAAGAGGGTTGGAGAGTGTGTGGGTGTGGGTGACCTTTGTAAGGAGGCTGCGTGTATGGCAATGCCTATTCCGGTTCACATGACACTGACACCACTCTGCTGGCCCCGTGGTACATGATCACCGCCATGGGGTGTACATGTGCGGTTTGGTCGGTGTACCTTTCTTTTTTCTCAAAAGACAACAACCTGATGAACGCCGGGAATTCCTATTCAACAAACAAGGGAAGAAAGATAAGGGGACAGAAAAGGGGAAAGGAAGAAAGAAATGTACAGGCGTTGAATAAGGAAAAGGGAAATGTACGAAAGTACAGTCGTATCAGGTGACAGTTAGACATTATGTTCATCGGATCAGACCTTAGTTTCCTCCCTGACCTGGGGGAGGCGGCTGGGTGGAGCCACCGGCGCCAGCCCCTCCCATCATGAAGCCCGGAGGGAACATCGGCATACCGGGGAATGAGAAACCGAAGCCAGGGACCGCCGGGGGCACCCCGATGTTACCCACACCGGATGTATCCCGATCGACCGAGCCGCCAGGACCGCCAGGACCCGGTTTCCCGCCCTGAGGGTCAGTATGCTCTGGCCGGCGACCCCGATCTTGCTGGGTACGCGATGATACGGGACCCCGTTTGCCACCGGTATCGGTCGCAATACGTCTGCTGATGGCTATCCTAATCGTCAGTATTGGCGTTTACACGGGGGATTTGCAGGACAAACCTTTCGAAGAAACGCCAGCGCCGATCTCAATGTCGGGCTCTTCCACGACCATGCCAGATTCAATCGGCCGTCCTCCAGTGCCACCATACTCGGCATTGACCATCCATTTACGATCAGCCTCGGTGAGCCTCTCAATCGGGATCACACTGATGCCGGTCTGATAGTCACTGCAGTCACGAGGGCCAAATCCTACACCCCATCGAGTCTGAAAATAACGTTAGTATCGGGTTGGTGGTATGGTGAATCGAATTTGCATACTCTCAATTGCATGTCACCAGACTTATATGATTCCATTCCCTCACGAGCATTGACGGCATCAGCTCGGCCGATCATCTTGATAAACGCATGACGCTTATCGATATTGACGATACAAGTCTGGACGATACCGAACTTGGAGAAAAGAGAGCGCAGATGAGCCTCGGATGACCTGGGATTGTCAGTACATTTCGGGCCCTCAAGGATTCCAGAAGACTTACGTGACACCACCCACGAACAAAGTCCGACTCAGAACTAGAATAATGGTTAATGACCGGCATTGGAAAAGGGAGGGGGAGCAAGAATTGGACACTCACCTTTGATGCATCCTTGTCCAATAGAGTAGTCCCATTCGATAAGCTTGGGTCCCGGGGGAGGCAGGGCTGGGTCCTTGCGAGGGGACGGCGAGCGGCGTCTGCGTCCGGGAGGGCTGCGCTGGCGGTAGTCGTTGCCACGTCGGCCTCGAGGATCTCCGCCGCGGCGACCGGGGGAGTCGCCGTGGTACTCGCCATAGACGGGGCTATCACGGCGTCGCGGAGGGGAGACATCGCGACGTCTATCCCAACCACCGGGAGAGCGCGATCGGCGACGATACTGGTTAGGGGGGGAGCGCATGTAGTCGCGTTCTCGCTCACGCTCGCGGTCGAAATCGCGCGTCTGCGAGTCGGCACGGCCACCCCAAGCATTGTTGACGTTCTGTCCCGGGAAATTGAAGCCAGGGACCTGGGGGGCATTCATGTTGGCCATGTTGGAGGCATTAGATAAGCTAAGGATCTGCAGTGCTGTAGCCCACTGCTCTTGGGGAATTCCCTGTGCAGCCAAGAGCTGCAGGAGTTGGAGCTGCTGCTGCAGGGCGTCCGGCCCAACCATGCTAGGGGTTTGCTGAGCGGGAGCTGCAGTAGCCTGGGGAAGGAGTGCCGCCAGAGGGTTTGCCGCCAGGGGATTCGGAGGGGTGTGGCTCTGGCTTTGCGTCGGGGCCATACTCAAAGCCGCGAAAGGCGTGGTCATGGAGCCGGCCGCGTAGGGGTTTACGCCGGCCTGTCCATTCAGTGTCGCGGGGTCTGACTGCGGCACTGACGGGGCCGAGTAGGCACCAAGAGGGTTAGCAGGCGCGGTCACTGCCGGGGCAGCCGGCGCCGCCGTACTCTGCTTGGCCATGTCTGCCAAAGCTTTGAGAATACTTGACGTGTCCGGCGCGGATTGCGCGGGGGTTCCTGAAGCGGCACCATTGGCCGGGGGTTGGGAGCCTAGAATGTTAGGTGCTGGAGACCCCTCGGGAGTAGTGCTTTCGACATCTGAGAAAGGGTTAGACGGTCTCTCCACGATCGATTCTCTAGTAAACCAATGTCGCTTACTGGGTGCAGGAGCATTCAATTTCTGCTTGAACGAGGCGAGCATAGGCGCCGGGAACGTGTATCCACGTTCCCAGATGTCCACCAACTTTTTGATTTTTTCCTATATCAGAGCCAAAAAGTATTAGGGTCATGTTATTCGTCACAATAAGCTAGGAGAGCGCGTGAAATCTATGCAGGGTATAGGGGATACGTAGTAGTGGGGTAGTGCAGGAGATACGCAGGTCGAACGACCCTAAGAGAGGCTGGGGCGCTGCCTTTTGATCGGCCTATGCATGCCCGCGCTCTGTAGTAATTCTTCCTTGTTCCTTTTGGTTTTGGTGCCCTTTTTGTGTTCTTTCTTGCTAAAGCCATGTGTCCAGCGTACCTTTTGATCTTCAGGAGCATTGTTTATGATATCCGTCATCAAGACAGGTAATAATTCGGTCACTCTGTTCACGCCAGCGGCAAAGGTTCCATCGGGAGCTGCGCTACCAGCTTGTTGGCCTGATTTGCGCGCTGCTTCTACCCACTGTCGAGTTACAGAGTCTACGACATAGAGTACGCCCAATTTGTGTGTCCCTGGAGCCTTTTTGAAGTGCGTATAGATCTTTTGGATGAGAACGGACTCGTTCTAGAGAGGGGAGAAGACTGTTAACATGCTGGATTTCCACGGATAGCGCAAGGGTTCATTTTAAATACCTGGACGTTGGCTGTACAGAGAGAGGTGATGCTGTTGATCTTAGAACCCGACACGCCCGGGGGCTTAAGGGCAAGCATCGACTGCAGATAGTTATCCAACTCTGCTACAGCCGAAGACATGGTTGGTTATAATATCCCGGATACACCAGGTTTTCTTTCTGTAGGGGGGAAAAAAGTAGAAGTAAGAGAACTATCGGTTCTGCGTGCCAAGGCAAGCGAGAGTAAAACGCCTGACTCTCGTCTCGTGTCGTTTTCTACTGGTGATCCAGTACTGATTTTTATGTCTTAACCAGGAGAAGGCGACCGATTTTTGGCCTCTTGTTGATACCAGGTTCTTAAGCGGACTTTCTTGCCGTGTCACTACTGACCCCACGACTGTACTTTGGGAGGGACCAGGGCCTTCCGCCTACAGCTGGAACACAGCCAAGCGATGGTGTCCAGGGCTTTTGCGACTCGCGAACGAGCACGTGTACAGGGTACGACCTAAAGCGTGGAAAAATCTCACGATAACGAACACAGGCAGACGACGAGTTACGGTGAGATTAGATAGAAGATGAGTAGAAAAAGAGGTGAGAAGGGAGAGATGGTGATGAAGGAGGAAGGAGAGAAGGAGAAGAAAGGCTTGAGAGGGAGGAGAAAATTCCAAATTTCCACACTAGCGGATGAAGGGGGGGGCGCCACGTGATCTCGCACTGGACGGGTGGCGGCCTGAGGCAAGGAGGTGGCTGATTCGGGTTTGATTGTGTTCGGTTGGCCTAAATATAGTTTCTTTGAGTCGGTTCACTGTTGACACTGCCGTCCTCCCAATCTGGAACATTGTCCAGCGACTAGGTGGTGTGGTACCCTTCGAAGAGATCTGCCAAGTGGTTTGATGTGAAACATTCTAAATCAGATGGGAGAAGTTTCAGGTTTGTACATAATCGGTCACCCCATACATGGTTACAGTACTGCGTGCCTACCAACAATGGAGTAGTATATTTGGTGAAATTGGTAGTAATCAGCCCATGTGTTCGATGTGTAGTGGCAAAATTCTACTGACTATAATGTGCTCTACTATTGAAACAGTAATCACTATGGGTGTGGTGCATAAGCGTTGTGTATGCCCTACGCACAAACAACACAAGTCACATGATATCACATGACACTCCGTCATGACGTCCAACAGCGTCGACCGCCCCGGTGAGTCCATACGGTAATGGCACGCAGCGAGTTGAGGGTTCCGTCGTGGCCGTATGGAGAAGAATGATTGATTATATTACAGTGGGTCCTCTCCTTAGTCACAAGAGTAAAAAAATTTACATGGACAATGTTCATCTCTCCAGAATATTACGTATGGGAGGTATCCGCTTCTAATTTCCAGCCCAGGTAACGGTATATAGACCAGGCTCAGATATACGCCTTGAAATCAATTAAGGAGATACCCAAAGATACTAACAAAGCAATCCCTCCCTCTCTCTCGGAGGCAGAAAAGAGAATAGGAAAAAAGGACAAAAGGAAAAAAGGAAAAAACTCGGCTCCACCCCCATAAACTCAGTCCAAGCCCGAATGGCGACCTTGCCGACGTCACTAGCCTGGAGCTGAACGGGTAGTAGTGTGAACATCGGTCCCGTTCACGGGCACCCAAAAAGTTCAAGGGACCATGGAAAGAAGCACTTTAGTCGAAGCTCAGTTATCTGATGACGCCAGGGCTTCCCTAGGTATAGCACACAGATTAGAACTCGTAGATTGGGAGTGGGATAGGAAGCATCCGCTTAGCAAGAAAATCAGCATTGGGCTGAGATCTCTATAGATCTCAGTTAAGATATCAGCGATGGACAGATGGAACTATTAAGTTATCTCCAAGATAACTAGGTTATAGGTTACCTCCGTGAAACGGAATTTGGCGGGTAGAATCGTCACCCGTGCCAACAGAGGGAGAAATTATCACAGGGAGAGAAAAAAAAAAAAAGAGATTCGGCGAAATGCATGGTTGGAATTCGGGAGACCGGCCTGGAATTAGGGTGACCGTAATTTACACGTTCTCACCATTGTCTTGCCCACTTCTCCACCGTTACCGTACGGCCGATGTACCGGCTGTACGGCCAGATGGAAAAAAATTGGGACCATCTCCCGGGAGCTTCATCAACTCTCTCCCTCCCGTTCTCCTTCTCTCTCTCTTCTCCCTTTCTTTCTTTTTGAATTGAGCATTCCTTCCCTTGGTCATTCCTCTCCCTCTCACTTTCTCAACCTTCTCGTTCTCCATCTACCACTAGGGTCATTCGATATGGCGTCCACCTTGAGACTCGGAACGTCTGCTCTGCGTTCCACTTCCTTTGCCAGCAAGCCCGTCGTCCAGTCTGCTGCCTTCAATGGCCTGCGCTGCTACTCGACCGGCAAGGCTAAGGTAACCAATTCCCTTCTCCGACGACCTCGATCGATCGCAGTGGAACTGACGTCAATGCCTCTCTAGTCTCTGAAGGAGACCTTTGCCGACAACCTTCCCGCCGAGATCGAGAAGGTGAAGAAGCTCCGCAAGTACGCCTGCCCGCCCACTCGTTGCCGATACCTTGGTGCGAATGATCGCTAACGGACCTCGAAAACTATAGGGAGCATGGCAACAAGGTCATCGGTGAGGTCACTCTTGACCAGGTCTACGGTGGTGCCCGTGGCATCAAGTCCCTCGTGTGGGAGGTGAGTATCATACACCGTGAGGTCGGAAAAAAAAATTTGGGGAAGAATCTAACATCGTCATTAGGGCTCCGTCCTCGACTCCGAGGAGGGTATCCGCTTCCGTGGCCTTACCGTAAGCTTGTCTTCCCGCACTCCATTGCCGTCGGAATACTCATGTGTCCATAGATCCCCGAGTGCCAGAAGCTCCTCCCCAAGGCCCCCGGTGGCCAGGAGCCCCTGCCCGAAGGTCTCTTCTGGCTGCTCCTGACCGGCGAGGTCCCCTCGGAGCAGCAGGTCCGCGACCTGTCCGCCGAGTGGGCTGCTCGCTCCGACCTCCCCAAGTTCATTGAGGAGCTCATCGACCGCTGCCCCAGCACCCTCCACCCCATGGCCCAGTTCTCCCTCGCCGTGACCGCCCTCGAGCACGAGTCCGCCTTCGCCAAGGCCTATGCCAAGGGTATCAACAAGAAGGACTACTGGAACTACACCTTCGAGGACTCCATGGACCTCATTGCCAAGCTGCCCAACATTGCCTCCCGCATCTACCGCAACATCTTCAAGGACGGCAAGGTCGCCCCCATCCAGAAGGACAAGGATTACTCCTTCAACCTGGCCAACCAGCTCGGCTTCGGCGGCAACAGCGACTTCGTTGAGCTGATGCGTCTGTACCTGACCATCCACACCGACCACGAGGGTGGCAACGTCAGCGCCCACACCACCCACCTGGTCGGTAGCGCCCTGAGCTCCCCCATGCTCTCCCTGGCTGCCGGTCTCAACGGTCTGGCCGGTCCCCTGCACGGCCTGTAAGTGACCCTGGTCTTTGAATGCCTTACCCTGAACGACCATCTAATCTTTCTACAGGGCCAACCAGGAGGTGCTGAACTGGCTCACCAAGATGAAGGCCGCCATCGGCAACGACCTGAGCGACGAGGCCATCAAGGACTACCTGTGGTCCACCCTGAAGGCCGGCCAGGTTGTTCCCGGCTACGGCCACGCGGTTCTCCGCAAGACCGACCCCCGCTACGTGTCTCAGCGCGAGTTTGCCCTCCGCAAGCTGCCCGATGACCCCATGTTCAAGCTGGTCAGCCAGGTCTACAAGATCGCCCCCGGTGTCCTGACCGAGCACGGCAAGACCAAGAACCCCTTCCCCAACGTTGACGCTGTAAGTGGCCCACCCGACGGAGTGACCTGATCCATCCCTAACCGTCGCTTTTCTAGCACTCTGGTGTGCTTCTGCAGTACTACGGCCTGACCGAGGCCAACTACTACACCGTCCTGTTCGGTGTGTCGCGTGCCCTGGGTGTCCTGCCCCAGCTGATCATCGACCGTGGTCTGGGTGCCCCCATCGAGCGCCCCAAGAGCTTCAGCACCGAGGCTTACGCCAAGCTGGTCGGCGCTAAGATCTAAATTTGTGGGAATGATTTGAAAAGCGCAGGGGAATATTTCTTTTAACGACATAGCACATTTTTTTTTGTATTATTTTTTATCCTCACTAGACTGGGACCGGTGGAGTGTTGGGTGGGGTTGGTTCGATTATTGTATGATAGGACTTGGGTCGAGCGGGCCTTGTAGGAACAACACTTCCGAATCCACGTCAACTTCTCCATACCAGGGCTCGGGCCGTACTGTAGCAAGCGCAACGGCTGTGTTTTATGACGCTGTAGGATGGTCATTCCTTGAGAGATCAAGGTCTTTTTCGACAGCTGGGTTACGATAGTGCCGCGTGAATCGCAGCCACGACCTCCGTTCGATCTTCCAGAACTGTAGCTACGCTCGAGAGGATAAAGCTCGGAGCTGCTAACACATGCAAGGGCTCCTGACGCAGAAGGGGGAGAGACTACGGGTGTATGGAGAGTACTGATCGAACGGGTCCTGCGATCCGCATACTCTACGGGATATGGGGTACTAACGGGTCCGATCTGGACCCAGCTTAGCTTTCAAAGCTTTGTGACGGCGTTGACGTTGACGTTGGCTGTTGTTGACTCGAGTAAAGGAAGACCGTCTCATTCTGAGCATGTGATCACCCATTGTAATCCCTTCCAGGTATGGTCATGACAGTTGGAGGATATTGTAGACTGTGGAGGGACCATGACAATCTTGTGGGGAAGGTCGTCATAATCACAAGGAATTGCAGGATGAGAGCACGATGTCGGCACGACCGCTTCACACCAAATCAATTGACGGTTTGATTTGAACTTGAGACCACGGAGGACGCTAACGGGTTCGATAAGACCAGGGGATAGAAAGGGAAAGGAGTCCGTCCGGTATGCTTGGAGGTGAGCTGAAGATGTACTGGAAGCTACTGCGCAGCCTCGGTCCCGAGGTTGACCGCATTGACGATAGCATTCAGAGTGGATACGGAGGAGCAGCACAACTCCGTGGATAATCCGATGCATGTGGCGGCACTAGACCTGGAACGGGAAGGCGGTGACCCCTGAGACCATGTTCCTGATGGTTTTCTCAACTGTTTCTCGATCAGGTTTCCGGCGGCAAATGTTGGGAGGGTCCGATTTGCTCCGGCCCAACTTATACTATGGGGCCCGATGGTCGACACCGCTGTCGGATTCGGTCCCTCTCATGGATCAGGATGATGGACCATGGCCGAGACAATCTTGTTGAGGCGAATTCTACCCATCCATTCTAATCCGTTTGGAGTCACCGAGTAGGAAGAGGGACAGAACCTGTCAATCCCGGGTGAAAATGTTGATCTGGCTTCATCAACAAAGTGACCGGTCCGACAAACCTCAGGCAAGGAGATACCAGAACGGGCTAGCTCGATCGGTGTCAATCCATCTAGACTTCCCAAGGCCCCCAGGCCACCAGGCCAACCCAGGCAGCCAAACGCTGGATCGTCCAAACTGTTTTGTTTTGCTCTTCCCCATATTTCCTCCTCCTCCTCCCCTATTTGATCCGCACTCTTTCCTTCCATCCGTCCTCCGACTTGACTCCATTCCTCCAAGTTGACTACCTTACCCACTCGTCCCCTCACTTTCCCCCCCTCCCCAAATTCCATTAACCGCTCCCTTGACTAAGAACCGGTCCCCGATTCGTCTCTGACATTTCTCCGCGCTGACGTTATCGTCGTCCGTCGTCTTTCTCCGTACTTTGTTCTCGTGGTGATCCTTTAACCGACGAAAACTTCCCCCCCCTCCCCTCCCCTCTACTTCCGACATCCCTTGGTCAGGGCCCCTTTCAGTACTCCCCAAGGTCAAAGATGTCTACTACTACGCCTGCGTCGGCCGATACTGGCCGCAAGCTCGAGAAGAAGCCTGTCAAGTTCAGCAACCTGTTGCGTATGTCTTTCCCCCACGCAGGTGTTGGAAATATGAAGGAAAAGGGAAAAGATCTATTTCTTTTTTTCCCTCTCTTTCAAATCAAAGAAGGAGAAAAGATGGAAGGAGAGCACGCGACTTGTCATGGATGATTCTAACATGATCGTACTGCAGTGGGCGCAGGTCTGAACATGTTCGAGTAAGTACCCTGTCGGCCTTGCGAATCCTTTCGAAGAGGACTACCGAATACTAACGTCGTTCGCAGGGTCACCTCCTTGGGACAGGTATGATTGACTCGTGGGGACTCACCCCGGGGGATACATTGCTAACCCACGCCCAGCCGCTGGAAGTGATCAAGACAACCATGGCCGCCAACCGAGGCGACAGCTTCGCCGGCGCTATGGGTCGGATATGGGGTCGTGGCGGGATCCTCGGTTGTACGTTACCACCTTCCCTGTACCGTCTCCCCCGTGCCGTCTTCTGGACTGCGTCTGACCCCATTTCTCTACAGACTACCAAGGTCTCATTCCGTGGGCCTGGATTGAGGCCTCTACCAAGGGCGCGGTCCTCCTCTTCGTCGCGTCCGAGGCGGAGTACTATGCCAAGGTGGCGGGCGCTCCGGACTTCCTCGCTGGTATCTCCGGAGGTATGGCCGGTGGTGTCGCGCAGGCTTACGCGACAATGGGTTTCTGCACCTGCATGAAGACGGTGGAGATCACCAAGCACAAGATGGCTGCCCAGGGCGTGAAGCCGCCCAGCACCTTTGCGACCTTCATGGACATCTACCGCCGCGAGGGCATCCGGGGTATCAACCGTGGTGTGAACGCCGTCGCCATCCGCCAGACGACGAACTGGGGTTCTCGCTTCGGTCTCTCTCGTCTGGCCGAGTCGGCCATCCGTAGCGTGACGGGCAAGGACGACAAGGAGAAGCTGGGCGCCGCGGAGAAGGTCCTCGCCTCGGGTCTGGGTGGTGGCCTGTCGGCCTGGAACCAGCCCATCGAGGTGATCCGCGTCGAGATGCAGAGCAAGACCGAAGACCCGAACCGACCCAAGAACCTGACTGTGGGCAAGGCCTTCAAGTACATCTACGACACCAACGGCATCAAGGGTCTCTACCGCGGTGTCACTCCTCGCGTGGGTCTGGGTATCTGGCAGACGGTCTGCATGGTGGCTCTTGGTGACATGTAAGTGCCTTTCCCCGAACCCCATGTGATTACCGAGGAAGAGCAGCGCAGGCTAACCGGTGGGTCTCCGTTACACCGAATAGGGCCAAGGAGGCAGTCGAAAAACTGACGGGCGAGCAAGTCACCGCTAAGCACTAGAGAAGGTTTGAGACACCCTTCTGCTATGCAGCGTCGGATACCAGGATACCCAACGAATCCTCCAATGTGTTGTTGACATTGTATCATTTTGGGATGGGGCTTTCGGGCTCCGATGTCGAGTTCTCGGAGTTAGTCAGACAGGGACCATGCATTTAGTCAGACTAGGACGTTTAGGGAATCAGATTAGCCCCAGCATGCATCAATAGAATTGATCTACTTTGTATGAGACGAGGCCGAGGTAGAACTCATCGGGGGAATGTTATTGGCGGGGGTTCGGACCCCGAGTTGTGCAGTCTGAGGGACCGACACTAACAGTGAGAAAAGTCCGATGTCGCGCGATTCGGGCAGATTAAACCCGGATGTAACATCATCATAGTAGCCTGATCGCCTTCCTCCCGACTATCAAACGACCGCTGTGAGGGATCTTCATCCGCTTTCGGCATTTATGTTGGCAATATGCGGTGTATTTCATACTACCATGGGATCTTCCGTCTTTAAGTCTAGTTTAGTGGAAGGAAGTAGTTAGTTACATTACATCAGTGGCATATGATAATTAATACTCGGTTATGTTTTATCTCTGCTAGATCTACAAGTGGCATTCCGAGTCAGTTAGTGTCAGTGATAGCTTTCTCCGCAGTGGTTCGTTCACCTGATGTGGTATGTTATGCTATCTATTATGTCGAGTCTATTATTATTGTGTTTAGTCTACTATATACTCTTGACATTTCTACATACTGGGTTAGATGATTGAATTGAGGAATGAATGAATATGTTTGCGTTCATTTTATTGGAATCGCATGTGCAATTGAATTGCCTACTTGAGTAAGTGACTGAGTGAATAACTAACTGGTTGAGATGAGTGATTGCTCTAGGTATCTACTGTGTCTACCTACCTGCTGTTCGTTAGCATGTCTTTCTTCCTTTTCTTCACCTGGACTATTCAACCAAAAACACCAACACCAATTGGCGAGCGCAAGTGGTATATATATACCGTCTTGGTAGCCCTGTATTATCCAACATGTACCCCATCCCAACCAGATCGGATCAAATCCAGACGTACCGCGCGTTCTTGGTATAGTATGTATGTATGGTATGGTTTACTTTATGGGATAGGTGGATTGGAGATGAAATTTTTTGGAGCATTGCTTCGATTCTAGGTTGGTTAAGGAGGATTGATATTCGAGTTCTGCCGGACTTGTGGAGGCAAAGTAATGTCAAATGAAGTTGGGATGGATACTAGGTACTGATAGTACTTAGGTCTACTATAGTCTTACTTACTGTCCGGTGGGT
Source organism: Aspergillus neotritici (assembly GCA_023619815.1). Taxonomy (NCBI): domain Eukaryota; kingdom Fungi; phylum Ascomycota; class Eurotiomycetes; order Eurotiales; family Aspergillaceae; genus Aspergillus; species Aspergillus neotritici. Next base: position 159,280 of record JALZYL010000038.1, on the reverse strand, counting down.
ACCTACTGGTTGGAGTCTTAAGGCTTGGGTTGTGTTGGGCTTGGTTTTACTACGAGTGTGACGAGCCTAGGGACGATGGATGATGGATGGATGACCGATATGAATCATCAGACACATACAAGACTAATACCAAAGGACTGTACAATAAAACATTTAAGATACAATTGTATTACAGTCAACAACTACAACCACATCGCAAAAGATATATCAGCCAATCCGGGGGCTATCAGCGCTTTTCCCAAGTCAATCTAGTATCTAATGTATACAGTTTAGACGGTCAGACCGAGGTCCTCGCCGTAGGGAAGCTGGAAGAGATCGCCGACGGCGGCGACGGAGGCCTTGCTGGTGAGGAGAGACTTGGCGGCCTGGAGGTGGGATTGGTTAGCATGCCATCTTTTAATTTAAAAGTAAGTTGGCGGGGGTATAACGTACATCCTTGACCTGCGCCTCGGTGACGCTGTCAATGCTCTGGGCAACCTCGCCGATCTGGTAAGGCTTGCCGCCGCTGACGAGAGCGGAGCCGGTGGCCTCGAGGCCGGTGCTGAGGCTCTGGGCAGACTCCAGGGCCTGGAACTTGGCCACGGCGGTGGCCTTCTTGATGTCCTCGCTGGCGACCTCACCGGCGGCGATCTTCTTGAGAGTGTCGACGGCGGTCTTGCTGGCGGTGGCGACCTGGTTGGCCTGGCCGGTCAGGGTGATGGTGAAGAGACCAGCGTCCGAGTAGGCGTGGTTCTTGGCGCCGGCGCGGAGCTGCGAGAAGCCCTGGGCGGCCTTGGAGAGGAGGGAGAAGCCAGGGGTCCACTTGATGGTGGACTCGCCGCCAAGCAGGGTAGCGAGGACGGAAGCCTCGGGCTTGTAGCTCGAGCCGCCGAAGGTGCTGGATCCAGGGAAGGCGATCACGACGGCGTTGCCGGACTTGGAGGCGATCCGCTGCTCACCACCGTGGTACTTGGAGGCGGTGTTGGGTTGCAGCTGGAACTGGCTGGAGCTGCCGGCGCTGGGGAGATCCTTGAAGAACTCGCCGACCCACTTGGACAGATCGGCGTTCTTGGGGCCGCTGCCGACAAGGGCGATGTTGGGCTTGGCGTAGGCCTGCTGGGCAAACTCCGCAAGCGCCTCCGCAGAGAGGTACTTCTCGAAGGGGACGGAGGTGGAGGGGGTGAGGGCCTCACCCAGACCGCGGTGGAAAGCCACGGCGTGGGCGGCGTCGACAGCCAGGCTCTCCGGGTTGGCAGACAGGGCCTGCTGCTTGTATTTGAGAAGCTTGATGACGACCTCGTTCAGTTCGTGGGCTAGCAACCGAGCATCCACGTTAGTCCGGTCGTCTTGCGGCCCATGGAGATGCACTCACCGGCGAACTTGGACTGAGAAGCAACCTCAGCCAGCAGCTCCGCAAAGTAGGGAAGGTCTCTCTCCAGGAACTTGGCCTTCAGGACGACGTTTTCGCGCGAGTGTGTCGAGGCAATCTCACCGCCGAGAAGTTCAACCTCCCGAGTGATCCGCAGGGCCGAACGCTTGAGGGTAGACTGTGAATTGCGAGAGGAGACATCATTAGCAACCGAGATCTCCATCGAGAGAATTGTCGAAGAGGAAAGCCAGTCCACCACTGACCTTGAAAGCAAACTGTTCGAGGGCGTCGCTGAAGCCCGGGAAAGGCTGGTAACGGGGGCCGGCCTTAGCCACCAACGCGAGGGTACCCGTCGGGCCCGCGATCTCTCTGTTGGCAATCTTCACGCCAGCCGACTCGGAAACATCGTACTGGAGGCCAGGGGTGGCGGCAGAGGCCATACCCCGGGCATTGACAGCAGAGCACTGCTTCTGGAGCGCACGGGGCGCATTTCGGCTGATAGTCGACCGCGACAGCATTATCGCATGTGCGGACTATGAAAATAAAAAGTGAAAGAGGGAGACTGTACAAAGCCGAAAGGGCTCAACAGCAATTGCGTTGGTGGGGGGAGAGGAGGACGGGGGGTGGTGGGAGAGCAGAGTCAGGCTCCTGGTTGGAAATGATGAACGTCTGAAAAGCTTCAAGATCCCGGGCACCTTTTGATTACTCCCCTCCTGATTGGCCCGAATGGCGAGTGCGGGCGGAACCGGCTTTTCCTGCGCCTCCGGGTCACGTGTACAGACATCAGGTGACGCCCGGCACGTGAGCGGTGGGCGCGCATGCGATAAGAAGAAAATCGCAAGTCATGAGGGGAATGGATGTAGTATACTGTTAGATCCTCTTCTTCTTCTTCTTCTTCTCTTTTTGATCTTCTTTCTTTTCGATTTTATATTTCTGCTCGCTCGTGCATGGCCAATTCCGCCCTTCGTCGTCTCCTCCGCCCAGTCTATAGCCCCGAAAAAGAAAAATCCCGCCAATGTCCCTCGTCCGATGACCGCGCCCTTTCCATAGAGGATTGAAATTGGTTAGAGTCGTTGGAAGACTCGGAAGATGTCGTCTCAAGTACGCGGAATTATACCTATCCCAGACTTGTGTTGTACTTATTGTCCCTGAACCAGGAGCTGACTACGAGGGCTGCAGTATAGTGCGGAGCTATGCACGCTCCTTGTCGAAGACAATTTTGGGGAGCTATTCGCGGTATGCCGGTCTGAAGACCTCATTCTGACCCTTCAAAACTGACAGTTGACCGTCCAGCGCATCTTCTCGACCCTCGTTCGCTATGATCGACTTTCCTTGCCACGCCTCAAATTCTACTCCCACCTCTCCTACCCCCAGCTGCGCCATGGCCTCGCAGCTATGATTCAACAGCACCTCGTGTACCATTATACCTCCTATGACGACGGGGTCACATACTATGAACCCAACCTGCACGCGGCCTACTATCTCGTTCGGACCGGGAAGATCCTCGAGTTGGTCGAAGACAGACTGGGCAAGTATGCCGCTACCGTCATGTCAGCCATACTCTACCTAGGCCACGTCCAAGTAGGCAACCTCGAGGACCTTCCGGAATTGCAGCCCGAGCCCACCGATACCGACGGAGTCGAGGAGGAGCAAGAAACGGAAGGGCAGACCAACGGACACAATGGCCAAGATGCTGCGCATGCACCCCGTCTTCATCCAACGTTGAAGGCTCTGGCGGCCCACGGGTATATCATCCGTGTCCGGGAATCCCATTTCCAGAGCTACGCCGACAATGTCCTGGACGCCGAACGGGTGATCAAAGCGCGGCCGGACATCAAACAACTCAAGGGGAAAAAACTCGACGAGGCAGTCATCGAAGCCACCCTGACAATGCTCAAAGAGCGCATGGACGGTGATCTCACCCGCGGGCTGGTGTTCAATGGTGTTCCTCGAGGTGTCAAGCGACGGCACGATGCCGCAAACGGCGACGGTCCTAGCAAGAAGGCGCGGAGTGACTATGCTGCCGTTGACGAGGAGGACGAACATGACGATGAATGGTCGGATGACGAGCTCGATGATGATGTCCCCATGGAGGTGAGCATTTCGTCCCGATTGAATCTGACCCTGATCCGCACAGATCTGACCGCCTTGTCCAGTCTACACTGATTGTCCAAGTAAACTACGACAAGCTGGACGTCGCCCTCCGAAACCGTCGTTTTCTAGATCTGGCCGAACGCGACTCGTCGCCAGTCACCAGTCAAGTCTACGACTGCCTCCTTCGGCGCATTGAATACCAAACCTCCAAATGCCGAGACGCCGTTGAAATCCCCCGTGAAGGGGAGGAAGGCGAGCAATACTCCGCCCCCATCGCACTGAGCGCAGTAGCCGACGACGTTGATCCCCATCTGGACCTTTCAACGAGTATCGGTCCTATGGACGCTTCTCAGCCCTCCATCCGACGAGGCAAGCGACCGCTGGACGATGACCACGCGAACGGCACCACGGACCCCAACTCACTGGCCTCAAAGGGGAACCGCACCTACGAGGTCGACCAGCACCTGTCTCTCCTAGCGCAGCCACCCCACAACCTCACCTCCAAGCGCAACATCGGCGGCCTCCCCAGCTGGACAATCGAGTTCCGCCATCTCGCCCGCAAGCTCCGCCACCTCGAGCTCGAGCGAATGATCGAAGCGCGCTACGGCGACGTCGCACTGCGGGTAATTCGTGTCCTGCACGCCAAGGGGAAACTAGACGAGAAGCGGTTGCAAGAGATCAGCCTTCTCCCCTTCAAAGATCTCCGCCAGGTCCTCGCCAGCATGCAAGCCGGCGGCTTCGTCGATCTCCAGGAAGTGCCCCGCGACGCACAGCGCCAGCCCTCCCGCACGATCTACCTCTGGTTCTACGACCCAGACCGCGTCCGCAGCAGCGTGCTGGAAGATACTTACAAGACGATGTCGCGGTGTCTGCAACGGCTCCGCTTCGAGCGCGCCCGGTTAAAAGAATTCCTGGAGAAAACCGAACGGAGTGACGTCAAGGGCAACGAGGAACGATATCTCTCCGAGGCCGAGTTGACACTCCTTGAGCAATGGAGAGCCAAGGAAGCGCTGTTGGTCGGGGAAGTCAGTCGTCTGGACGAGATGGTTGCCGTCATGAGAGATTACTAAAAAGAAAAGCCGGGAATTAGCCCTCTCAGTCGTCAATATCCGGTTCTGTATTGGGTGTTGGTGGGAGACGAAGGAGAGGAGTTCCTTTTCCTTGGGCATTTGATGTCTTGCATAAATAAAAGCATACGCGATTTGGGATATTTAGCCATTTTTCAGCTGGAATAATACTACGCTGGTTGCATAAGATTCTTTGACAAGGGCTTTTATATATGACACGAGCCTCAGGCAGAGTGAGAGTGGTAGCTGTGTAGTCTAAAGGTAGAAGAACCAGTGGAACAAGAAAGCAGGCGGAATGAGCGTAGTAAATGAAAGGCAAAGAAAGAAATTCCAGTGAATGATTAATGCCTGCAACGCCGTATACCGAGTATGAACAATAAAGCAGATACCACCCTTTAACAGACAAGATCACTTTGTAAACACTGCTTAATCAAGCAAATCTCAGTAAACCTCCAATCCATATCCCGCAGTAATACATGCCATAATATCCGATATCCCGATCCCTAGTACTCCATTGTTTTGGAACATATCTACCAGGACATGTCGCCATATACGGACTGTCCTGGAGAAGAGATTATGTGTGCCCTGAAGACGGCACGAAGAAAAAGATAAACGCGAGAAAAGAGATAAAGAGATGCACCGGCCGCGACTTTCACTGGGTCTCCTGGGTGCTCGAACTAGTATTGGCGTTTTCGGCCTCGGTGTTGCTCTTTGCTTGCCCACTTTCCGGGCTAGTGACTTCCTCCTCGTGGGACTGGGACTTGGCGTTTCCACTGCTTTCACTGAGACGAGATTCCGCGGCGACGAGTTTCTCTTTGGTTTCGCCGAGCTCCTTTTGCAAAGCCTTGATGTAGTCGATGGCCATCTCCACCGTGCTCGCCTTGCTGATCTGTGCGTTGGCGGTCTTCTCCTTCTCCTTCTCGCTGACTTTGACGTTACAGGCTGCGGCTTCTTTGGCATTTTTCATCTGGACAAAAGCAGATGGAATCAAGGTCTCAATCTCCTTGAGCGCCGTATTGATACGGTTCCGTCGGCCCTGCTCCGCGAGCTTGTGATTCGTCCGTTTCGAGCTCAGATTTTCGGCCAGGGTTTCCGGGTAAGAGACGCCGGGAAGGAGCGTGCCGTCCAGGATATGCTGGTAATTGGATTTGGAGGCTAAATACAAAGCCGAGGACTCGCTCGACACTCCTAGACAAGCACGGTCGCGTTAGCGCGAGTACGATGAAAAACGGAAACAGAAAAATGAAGATGAAAGAAAAAAGAAAGTAAAAGAAGGTTGTACACTCACCATCACCACGCACGAGAGGTTTGATGCTGGGGCTGATTTTGGGACGCAGATTAGGGCTAGGTTGCGACGAACTCAGACTCTGGCGTTTTCGGGCCATGGGTCCCAATTTGGGAGTGTCCGACTTCTTGCCGACCGGACCGCTGGGGGACGGCATGGCGATGGTTCGCGGACTGGGCGCTACCGAACCGGGAGGTCGGTCAGGGGCGGACTTGGGCTCCAGATTTGGCGTGGTCTTGACCCCCGAAGCCGGGGATGGGACGGTGGTTCGCACGGCCGTATCGATGCGGGGGACCTGAGGTCGCGCCAAATAGGAAGTGGGATTGGCCGCCTCGGGAAGGGTGATGTCCTCCATGATGTCGTCATGGGGACCCGACGACACAGACGGCGCCGGGATGTTGGGCGTCGGAACGTTGGTCGCCGGGCTCTGCTGCTGCTGCTGCTGCTGCTGTCGTTGGAGACGCATCAACATAGCCGGGGTCGCTGGTTCGCTGTTTTGCGACTGGCTCATCTGCGGGGCGATTGCGGGGGACTTTCGCGCCGGGGGCAGTGCGGGCGGCGGCATCAAGGGTTCAGAGAGGGATTCCGGGGAGACCGAATCCTGACCGGAGCTCTCGGTGCTCCCGTACCGAAGGCCACTCGTGCCCACGGGCCGGGACTTGGAGGGATCTTGACTGAGGCCATTCAGGATCTCATCGGGATTGATATTGAGTAGGGACGTCTTCCGTGTCCGCGGGCGCACCGACGGAGATTGCTGTTTCTTGGCTCGGGTCGAAAAGCTCTTGGTGGTGGTCGAGGGCCGGTGGCGGTGATTGTGGCGGACGATGGCGGGGGACGACGGGGTGGAGGAGCCGGGCATGGCGTTGTCGGCGGGCGACGGCGCGAAGCCCATCTCGGAGACGGCTCCCGGGTTGAAGGGGTAGTGGTTGGAATTGGCGTTCTGGGCTTCCAGGGCCGGGGAGGTGAGCGGCGTGAAGTACTCGCCGGGGACGGTGTACTCGGGGAGGCGAAGCTGTGCTTCCAAGGGGGTCATGGCGGGGGACACAAGGGGGGTGTAGAGAGCCTGTGTGGAACGGGTAGGTGCATTAGCCATGCATGCACACGGTGACCCCATGGGCGAGGGGAGGGGGAGAAAATGAACGATGGGTTCCACACTCACTTGTTCATCCCCGACGCGGGAATATTGATCGTACAGATCGTGGTTCTCATCGATGCGCCGCGGGTACGTGGCCGCGTTGCCCTGAAGCTCGATGGAGTTCGGAGTCGGAGGAATGACGGTCTGGCCCATGGGAATGTAGGGTTGTTGTGAGGAGGGCTGCGAGGAAGGATGTAGCTGGGGTTGGACGTCGGGGGTCATTTGCTGGTGAAAGACCTGGGGGATGGACGGCTTCTGGGTGTAGAAGGCCGGGGCGACGGGCGCATGGGCGTAGGACGCCGGGGCGGGCGCATTGGACGGCGACTGGTGGGCATGGTGAGCGAGGTTGACGGGGAGATCACCCATGACGGAATCGAAGGCGGTGGTGTCCATCTGAAGCCACTGCTCCTGGGTAGGAGGCGCGGTGGAAGCGGGCATGGAGACGGACAGCGAACGGGGGGGAGGCTGCTGGTCACTTGATCCGTGCGAGTTCAAATCGGCAAAATGGCCACCAAAGGCGAAGAAGTTGGAGAAGTCATCGTCGCCGGCACCAGTCATGTCCTGCAAGGACAGACCCTGTTGATCCTGGTCCATCACGATCGAGAGCTTGATTCGAAAGGGTGAGGTTTTGAAAAAGGGAGAGGGTTTTTCTCTTCCTTCTTTCCGTGGTCCCTTCTCGGTTTTGTAAAGAGACGAGACCAAATAAGAAAATTGACAATAGAGAAAGGTTTAACAAAAAGAAAATTCCGAAAATTTACAAATCTTCAAAGATATGGCGATTGGAAGTGGACGACAAGAAACAGGATGACCATGATCTTCGAAGCGAAAGCCAGTAAGAAAGAGTCGGCAGGGAAGATTAAGAACGAAAGAAGCTATTACGCCGAGGACAGGAAGGAAGCCGAGAGAGAGGCACGGTGCACCTCAGCGGAGAGTATTAACGGACGTCATTATAGTTGGAAAAAAAAGTGGGGTGGCTTGAAGATTGTGTCGGATAAAGTCCAATTGGGATCCGATCTCGCGGAACCCAAGAATAACACGCGAGACGCGAGAAGCGAGAAAGGAAAGATTGAAAAAGGGCAGTGAGATGGAGGAAAGGAAGATCGGAAAGGCCGAGAAGAAGATTGGACGGAAAGAATAGGGAAGAGGAACCTTGGGTCGGTTCCTGTGCTTTAGTGGTGGGATCGTCTTGGTCTTCTCGATTCGGTAGGTCGGAGGGGAATCGCAACTTAAAATCCTTGATAACGAACGAGATTGGGACCCCACATTGATCGATCGAGATGGTTGAGCTGAGAGAACAATGAGAGGTGAGAGAGGGTGAGAGAGAGGGGAAGAGAGAGAAGGGAGGTGAGGTTCAAGATGAAGTGAAGTGAGGATGAGGATGGAATGGGACAGAATGAGAGGATGGAGGCGAATCATGTGATATTCGAGGGGAGGGAACGTGACTGATGAGTCAGCGATTGGATGACATAATCCATGCGGGGTGCGGGGTCACGTGGCATGATCATGACATCGCATCAGCTCATCTGCTTCATACTTCATCCTTCATACTTCAGACTCCAGACTCCAGACTCCTCTTCACCTCTCCCGTCTGTGGTTTGCTTCTTGCCGTAACTCTCCCTCCATACATGATGAGACCGCCAGTCCCCGATGTGATGCTCCCCCGATCCCGAAAATCTTCCCTCGAACAACATCCATCCCGGACCGACCCTCATCCTATGACCCCCGCAACCTTCTTCTTAACTCGGAATGACACCCAAGATGGGGATCTCGCCTCTCTCGATAGTTTAGATAATGACGATAATGACGATAGTGACGACCATGATGAGAATAATAATAATGACGATGTGAACGAGTGGAATGTCCCCCCTGACAACATGTATGGTGTCCGGAGCCTGGAAGAGACGACGAGCATCCCCGTCAGTTCGAGCCTATTGGGGTCAGCCGTCGAGGACGACGACCGATCGAAAGAGTCCTTAGAGAACGAAGGCGAGGAATCATCGGACTCTCCTGAACCCGGGGTTCTACCTCGTCGCACATCTACCCTTCAACCCTCCGATCTCCTCCATCCTCTCCCGCCCGATCCGACCTTTCTGGCTTCCAATCCGACATCCCCCCGACCGTCGACTCCCTCCAACATGAGCAACCCGGATGACCCACCGTCTCTTCCCAGTAGCCCGAATTCCACCTCGAACCATTCCATGCGACATCTTGATGACATCTCCATCACGGACGATTTGAGCAGTCAGGCCCTGGCTTCGGGGGAGGACGACGACCATGACCCTCGGCCCTCCCCCAAACTAGGGCCTGACCATGTCTCCCAGCTGATCATGCCCAGCATCGCAATGCCTAGCCGTAGACCCTTCACCGATCGGGGGAAATCTCTGGGTCGCTTGAAGCTACTCTTTGCTGGCGTTTCGGGTGAGTCGTCCGCACACTCCATCCGCGTTCATGTTTAGGCTTCAATGGGAGGTTTTAACGTGTGTAAACCCAGGGTCTGGAAAAACCTCCCTCATTAGATCGATCGTCCAGACCTGCGAGGATATAGTCCATGTTGATCCTCTGCTCTCCGAGCCTGCGCCCATGGCATCCCCCCGCTCGCCTTCATCGTCTCGATCTGGTACTCCCATGCCAGGGATAGCGGAAGTCTACGCCAGCACCAAGCCGTATCCTCCCTGGTGGTCCGATCTGGAAGACTCTCGGGTCTTACGAAGGCGCAGAAGCTCGGGTGATGTCATCCTCGAACGGAATATCTGTTTCGTCGATACCCCAGCCAATACCCTCAGTCGAGCGGGCCAGACCGACAACATCATCCAATACATGCAGCAGCAGCTTTACCGAGCGAGCTCCTCCGTGCATCTGTCCAACCGCGATTTTCAAAATATGCTGGCCGGGAACGGCGGACTGCAGGTGGATGCGGTGGTCTACCTCCTGGCCGAGGACACCCTCTCCACGGACGTCGAGTGCATCCGAAAGCTCTGCGAATGGACCAATGTCGTCCCGGTCATTTCGAAATCAGACCTTCTCACCCCCGACCAGCTCTCTTCACTCAAATCGGCCTTCCACGGGCAAGCCCAGGCGGCCGCGATCCAGCCCTTCGTCTTCGGGGGAGGCTCCCCCGATGGGGCAGACGGGCTCGAGGCCCGGGTGCCCTTTGCCGTTTCATCCGCCAAAAGCAGCGACGATGAAGTCATGGACGCCAGCACGCTGATGAGCCCGGACTATGTCCAGCCCTTGGCAAATTCTGAGCTCGACGTCCTCGTCCAGCAGATGTTTGACGCCGACAATATGGCTTGGATTCGCCACTCGGCGGCGAAGAAGCTCGCGCAACGACAGCGAGAGCGTCCCCTTCGATGGTCGCCAGGCAGTGGTGGCGGTGCCCTGGCGCAGGCCAGTCGCCCCCTCTCCACCTACAGTCCCCCTCCGAGTTACGCAGTATCGCGTATGTCCGACTACACCCACCACGAAGACAGGCTGGCTCGAGTGCAGTTGGCCAAATGGGCGTGCGACCTGCAGCAGAGCTTGCAGAACGAGCGGGAACGATACGCGGCGTTGGCGCGCGGTGACCGGGCCGTCTGGCTCACGGAACGACTCGGCGAATGTGTCGTCGATGGCTCGCTGGTCCCGATCACGCAGACCCCAGGCTTCAGCGACCTGGACAGCTCCGCAGAGAAAACGCCATCAGCCGGACGCCGCAACCTCCTGGCGCGGACGCGCAGCGGGCCCAAGACGGAATACCACGTCGCTCCGATCAGCCCACACGACCCGCTGGGCCTGATCCGGTGGTCGGAAGACCTCAAACGTCGGGGGTGGACCATCGTCCAGATCGTCGGCAGTTTCGGTGTCGTGGGCGGGCTGGCTGTCTGGCTGGCCCAAACCTGGGGGTTACCGTCTCGGACTCTGTCTGAATGGCGTTTTGATTATTAGTGGGCTTGAATATCAGTATGGGCTTTGACTATTAGTATGGGTTTGACTATTAATATGGAGCTGCTACCGAATAATGGTGACATCTCACACACCTTCCCCTCCCTCTCTTCCCTCTCTCACACACACACACACACACACACTCACTCACTCTCCCTCACTCTCACCAACAATCACCAACAATACCTTCCCATCTACCTCTCCCTCCACCTCCACCTACACAGACACAGTGTGTAAAGATGAAGAGGGACCAAACACAACCACGAACAAACCTTCACGAAACGAACCAAACCAAACCAAACCAAACCGAAATGAAAACGAACCTTCACGAAACGAGCAATAGGAAATGCCAAGAGGAACACGAACAGGAACACGAACAGGAACAGGAGTTTATTTTAATATCTGGAAAGGGCAGTTTTGGAGTTTCCTTTTTTTTTTTTCTCTCTCTCGCTTTTTTGCCTTGATCAAATGGAAGGAAGGAAGGAAGGAAGTAGTCAGGGTCAGGTTTCAGTTTACATGGGATGATGAAAGAAAGAAAGAACAGGGCCTGGCGTCTATATTACTATTATTATTAATAAGGACAATTTATCTATCACTATCTATCCATCCATTAATCCACACTAGATAGATACTTGACTTGACTTGACTTTTGACATTCCGTTGTGGGTAGACTATCTAGACTGGATTGAACTGGACTACAACTGGACTACAACTGGACTACAACTGGACTACAACTGGACTACAACTGAAAGAATGGCAATGGATCATGGCTCTTACCAAGAAATTGATTGAATGGTTCTGGGGTAAAGGAAAGATAGGATGGATCCAGCCACGTACATACACGGGTCGAATAGCATTCTCACAACGTTTGCTTTAACTAACAATGGATGGACTACAACTACGGAGCAAACTACGAGTAAATACGAAACAGAGATTGAACGGAATAAATATTTTCATTCTTGGGATCATCCATGGTAGGCGACAAATCCCTCTCCGCCACCCCGGCGGGGGGAAGAAAGGTGAGCGCGGAACCGAACCGGAATAATCGGAGATGTATTCAGTAAAGAGAATAAAATAAAAACGCTCAGAACGCCGAAAAGTGGCATGTTCACGTAGAAAACCGCGTCCCGCCCGTTCCCGGGAAAGAGTCCGCACGGGGTCATCCCGACGGACCGCGGGCGCGGGGGGAGGGGACGGTCGTTAGGCAGTGACAGTTCGTTTCCCATTCCGGATGCAACATCAATTAACAAACAAAACGTTTTAAGCGACGCGTCTAGTCAACCTCCTCCATGGAGGACTCGCCGGCGGCGGCCGCGGGAGCAGCCTCCTCGGCGGCCTTCTCCTCGCTGGTCTCGGCCTCCTCGTCGACGTTGAGACCCAGCGACACGAGCTTGTGGATGCGCTCGGCGAAGCTGGCGGGCTCGTCGATGGTGAAACCGGAGACCAGGAGCGAGGTCTCGAACAGCAGCTGGGTGATGGACTTGACGGTGCGGTCGCCCTCGCCGTCGGCCTCGACCTTCTTGCGGAGCTCCTTGATGATGGGGGACTTGGGGGAGATCTCAAAGGTCTTCTTGGAGGACATGTAGGAGCTCATGGAGGTGTCACGCAGGGCCTGGGCCTTCATGATACGCTCCATGTTGGCGGACCAGCCGAACTGGCCGGTGCGGATGGCGCAGGGGGCGCCGACCAGCTTGTGGGAGACGACGACCTTCTCGACCTTGTCGCCGAGGATGTTCTTGAGGCTCTTGGCCAGACCCTCGAACTCCTTCTCCTCACGCTCGCGCTCGGCCTTCTCCTCCTCGGACTCCTCCAGCTCGAAGTCCTTGGTGATGTCGACGAGCTTCTTGCCGTCGAACTCCTTGAGCTGGGTGAAGGCGTACTCGTCGATGGGGTCGACGAGGAAGAGGACCTCGAAGTTCTTCTGCTTGAGGCTGTCGAGGAAGGGGGAGCGGGCGACGGCCTTGAGGGACTCGCCGGTGATGTAGTACATCTGCTTCTGGTGCTCGGGCATGCGGGTGACGTAGTCGGCGAGGGAGGTCATCTCGTCGCCGGACTTGGTGGAGTTGTAGCGCAGCAGCTTGGCCAGGGTCTGGCGGTTCTGGGCGTCCTCGTGGACACCGAGCTTGATGTTCTTGCTGAAGGCGCTGTAGAACTTGTCGAACTGCTCGCGGTCCTCGGCGATCTCAGTGAAGAGCTCGAGGGTCTTCTTGACGATGTTCTTGCGGATGACCTTCATGATCTTGTTCTGCTGCAGGGTCTCACGGGACAGGTTGAGGGGCAGGTCCTCGGAGTCGACGACACCCTTGACGAAGCCGAGCCACTCGGGGATGAGGTCGGTGGCGTCGTCGGTGATGAAGACGCGGCGGACGTAGAGCTTGATGTTGTTCTTGGTCTTCTTGGTCTCGAAGAGGTCGAAGGGGGCGCGCTTGGGGACGTAGAGGATGGCGCGGAACTCGAGCTGACCCTCGACGGAGAAGTGCTTGACGGCCAGGTGGTCCTCCCAGTCGTTGGAGAGCGACTTGTAGAAGGAGGCGTACTCCTCCTGGGTGATGTCGGCGGGGTTGCGGGTCCAGATGGGCTTGGTCTTGTTCAGCTCCTCCTCCTCGATCTTGCTCTCCTTGACGGTCTTGGTCTTCTTCTCCTTCTTCTCCTCCTCCTCGTCGACCTCCTCGATCTTGGCCTTCTTCTCGTCGTCCTCCTCCTTGGACTCCTCGGCCTGCTCCTCGTCGGGGACCTCCTTCTCGGTCTCCTTCAGGACGTGGAGGTAGATGGGGTAGGAGATGAACTCGGAGTGCTTGCGGACGACCTCCTTGATGCGGCTCTCGTTCAGGTAGTCGGTCTGCTCGTCCTTGAGGTGGAGGATGATCTTGGTACCGCGGCCGATCTGCTCACCCTCGGTGTCCTGGGTGAGGGTGAAGGTGCCACCGGCGGCGGACTCCCAGATGTACTGCTCGTCATCGTTGTGCTTGGAGATGACGGTGACGCGGTCGGCGACCAGGTAGGCGGAGTAGAAACCGACACCGAACTGACCGATCATGGAGATATCGGCACCGGCGGAGAGGGCCTCCATGAACTGCTTGGTGCCGGAGCGGGCGATCGTACCCAGGTTGTTGATGAGGTCCTACTCCAGTCAGTATCTGTCGGAGAAACAGTGAAAAAAAGAAGGGAAGAAAGAACATACAGCCTTGGTCATACCGATACCGGTATCACGGATGGTCAGGGTCTTGCCCTCCTTGTTGGGGACGATGTCGATGCGGAGGTCCTTGCCCGAGTCGAGCTTGGAGGGGTCGGAGAGCGACTCATAGCGGATCTTATCAAGGGCATCGGAGGCGTTGGAGATGAGCTCTCGCAGGAAGATCTCCTTGTTGGAGTAGACGGTGTTGATGATCAGCGAGAGCAGCTGAGAGATCTCAGCCTGGAACTCGAAGGTTTCGGCGGACATGGTGGAGATTAGGGGAATTCTAGGATTGTTAGTCCACACGATCTGGGAATTGACAAGTCGACGGAAGCAACGGAACGATGGGCAAGGAAGAAGATCAGAAACAGGTGAGAGAAGATGGAAAAGAAAAGAGGAAAAAAGATGAGGGGCGAATAGCTCGGTGATGATCGATCACCCACCGAGCCTCACCCCAACCAGGATCGGGCTCCAGCTCGCCAGCTACCTGGAATTGAACTTCTTCTTCTCGTCTTTTTGATTCTTTGATTCTTTTCCCCTCGTTTCTGATTCTGATCTTCTCCTGGAGACCTGAGACCTAACCAGGACCCAGGACCCACGATGAACGCTCCCACCACCCCAAAAGGCGGTGGAGAACGAGGGGAAAGCGAACGCGAGAGCAACTTACAAGAGCTAGAGAAAAGTAAGGGTTCAGGAGGAGGATAGAAAGGAATGGGATATGAAGATTTGAAGATCTGCTTATAAGCAGAAAGAGAGAGATGGATGAGAGTGAAGAAGTGAAGAAGGAGGAGGAGGAAGATGGGAAGGAAAAAGAGATCAGTGGGGGAGAAGGAGGAGGGGGGAAGAAAAAGGTAAAAAAAAAAAAAAGTTGTTCATGGAAGATTCGGTTCTACGACGATCCAGCAACTTCCACGGCTTCTTTCCACTCTTTGGCTCTGGCCGGTTTCCACTGTCTTCCATGCCGGAGTCTCCACTACTCCCTTCCAGTGTCTTCTCTCATTCTCCTTTGGGTCATTTCCTTTTCTTATACTTTATTTTCCTTTACTTTATTTGACTGTTTCCGACGAGTTGTCCAGGAGAAGTGGGGGCAACGAGAGCTCATGACGAGTAGACCGGGAGGCGTCCTGAGGCCGAAAAGCTTGGGTCGGTGTATGCCTCAGGCCCCCATCTAGAACGTTCTCCACGTCGTTGTCTCCGCCTGATCTCTCGGGCAACCATCCGATCGAGGAATCTCTTAGACACCGTCATATTAATGGGATTGGGATCATATTAATAGGATTGGGATAACCATGAATCAGTAATATTCATTGGATAAACATTCCGGTCATTGAACTCGCTATGCTACAAGCACCCAAGGAGTCAAGCAGTTCGTCACAACTCATGGAGAACCATCTCAGAGACAGAAAACAGGAAAAAACAGGGAAAAAACAGCACGGTCCAAAAGTGCACCGAGAATAGAAAAGAAACCGGTCATGAAAAAGGAACCCTTTTCCAACCGCAAAGATGCATCGTGACGGTGCTGGGTCACGTAACACGTGTCATTATCAGTAAATCCGAGTAATACATGTCCTGGTGCGCCGGGGTCCGGAACCCATGCCACCCAGGATGAAGGGCTAAAAAGAAAAAAAGAAAAAAGATGAAAATAATAAAAGGGTCAAAAAGAAGAAGAAAGAAGAATAGAAGAAAAGAGAAACAGTCGGGGGTCGAAAGAAACGGGCAGAAACAACGAGTCGCGGTCCTTCAAAGCACCAACTTTTCTCTTCCTGACGGCTCCGGCTTCCTCGATCTGGCCGGACCTTTTTATCTCGTCTCGTTCTTTTTTTCTTCCCGAAATGCTTTTTCTTGAAAAATGGGTTCTGCCGGATTGTAGTATTCTTTCTGTCTTTTTTTGAATTTTCTTTTCTTTTTTTTTTTTTTTTCTTGTTGATTTATTTATGTTCCGTATGGTCACCGTTTAAGCTCCCTGGGACTGGTTGCGGCTCTTGGCGTGCGCATGGCCGCCCCGGCCCCGAGGCGCGAAGCCGCCACGGCCATCCCGCTGGAAACCACCCCGACCCTGGCTGCCGGCACGGTCCCCACGGCCACGGCCGGCACCGCCCCGTCCGGCGCCGTAGTTGGCATTGCCGTAGGCGCTGGCACGCGGGCGGCGCTCCTCCACGTAGATCTTCTCGGTGCCGATCTGGTGGGGGTTGGCCGCGGTGGCCGCGGCGTAGGCGGCGGCGTCCGCAAACTCGACAAAGGCACAGTTCTAGGGATGAACGTTAGTCGGGGAGGGACGGGTTGATTGACGGAAAGTGGAGGGTCAAACATACCTTGGGACGGCTCACGTCAAAGTGGTTGAGCTTGCCAAAACGGGAAAGAGCCTGACGCAGCAGGGCGGCGTCCACCTTGTCGGTCACGTTCTTCACGTACGCCTGCACGCCCTGGTCCTCGCCCGCACGGGACTGGGTCTTCTTGTGATCGTGACCGGCCGTCTGCCATCCGGCACCGTCAGTCGACGGCTGGGCCGGGGTGCTCTCCGGAGCCGCGGCGGGGGCGGCCGGGGCGGGCGCAGAGCCACTGGCGGGAGCAGCAGGGGCGGCCGGGGCGGCAGCAGCGGCAGGCTTCGCGGGCGCGGCGGGGATGGCCGGTACGACGGGGGCCGCCGCACCGCCGATCTTGGACGCGATGTTGGCCCACGTCTTGGGGACGGCGCGGGCGGGGGGCACATTCTCCTTAGCGGGGGCGGGGGCCTCCTGCACCTGCGTAGGCTCGGGGGTGGGCTCGGGGGTGGCGGGCTTCTCGGGCTGGGCGACTTCGGGCTCAGTCGGTTTGGCGACCTCGGTCGCCGCCTCGACCTTGTCTCCGTTGGTCTGAGGGGCCGGGGCCTCGGCCGGTTGCACGGCGGCGCCATTCTCCTCGGGCTTCTCAACCTTCTCCTCGGCCTTGGTCGCGGCGACCGCGTCACCGCTGGCGGGGGCAGTCTCCACCGCGACGGGGGCAGGCTCCGCGGCGGCCGGGGCCGCAGCTTCCACGGCGGGCTTCTCGGCGGGCGCCGCGGCGGCCGGGGCGGGGGCCGGCTCCTCGTTCACGGCCTCTTCCTCGTCCTCCACCAGGTACCGGAAGATGTCATTGAGAACGTAGTAGCCATTGGGCTGTTCCGCCAGCACGAAGGTCTGGACGAACTTGCGGGACGGCTCGGACTTGTTGGAGATCTCACCAATGACCGAGACCAGGATGTTGTCGAAAGAGGCCTGGGAGTCCACGTTCAGGACACGGACCTTGCATTCTTGGAAGTCCAGCTGCTTGATCTTCTCGTTGATGGCCTAGACGCGGGATCGAGGAAGGCGGTCAGCGCAATGCATTCGGGGTCATCCATCATCCACAAGGACGGTGGGGAGGAAGAGCAAAGAGGGCATCAACTCACCTTTTGACCGACGGCCACGGGAACGGACTCGGCCTCGGTGCCAAAGACGAACTGGGAGCGGCGCGAGTAGAAGAGGTGCAGCTTTTCCGGGCTGCGGCTCATGTTGGTGTAGTACTGCTCGACGAAATACCAGCCGACCTCATCCTTGGAGATGCTGTTCTTCTGGTCGGGGACGGGGGCATTGCTCGGGGTGGACGAGGGGGCCGGCTGGAAATTCGCCGCACTGTTGATGGGGGCGGGGACGTGGGTGTAGGAGTCCGGGTAGGCGTGCTGCGCCGGGAAGGTGCCGTTGACGGGAACCTGAGCAGTGTCGGCCATGGTGACAGGAATTGGAGAGAGTTGAGGTGTGGAAAGTTAAGAAAAGGTCGTTGGAAGAAAGGCGAAACGTTGAGTGGAGTCGAGTTCGAACTCAATGCCAAAAGGGAAGAAAAAATGGTATCTAGAAGGGAAAGGCTCTAGGGTGGCAAGAGGAGACGATAAGAGATCTAGACACAAGAAACAAAAAATAAAACTTTTCCCCGATCGCTAGACTATGAGGAAGCCGGGTCAGTATTTAGAGCCAAGATCCAGGATCTGTAGGGAATAAATTGGGGGGAGGAGTCGAGGTGTGTGTGTGTGGGCGCGTGGGCGGGTGTGTGCGGATTTGAGTAGTGTAGTGTAGTGTGGAAGGGTGGCTCACAATGCTCAAGAGAAAAAGCCACAAGACCCCAAGAGATGCAGCAAAAGTGGATGTCCTTTATGAAAAGGGAAAACAAGGGAAAGAAAAAAGAGAGAGAGAGAGAGAGAGAAGAAGAAGAAGGGAAGAAGAAGAAGGAAAAAAGGCGCGGTGTCGGTGGTTTAACTGGAGGTGGTGAAGTGAAGGGTCACTGTAACTTGTTCGGGGGAGGACGATTGTTGTGTGATCCCGATACGATTGTTACAGACCGAGGGAATCACTGGGGACGAAAATGAAAAAAACACGACTGGACGTTCGAGTAAGTATGGATAGTGGGAGATACGACGACGGGATCGTCTAGGGACAAGGATATGAGGGAGGAGGGAAGCAGAAGGTGAGATTGATCAGTAGACGGAGAGAGGGAGAGAAGTGAAGAGAAGAAGCGATGTGATTGAAGAGAAGAAGAAGAAGAGGAAGTTGAGGTCAAAAAGTCGAAAGAATCAATCGAATCCGCCAGTGCGGCGGATCTTGTCCCGTCGCTCACCGCTTGCCGGAATGGGCCAAACGCGCCCGAGTCGGCGGGTTGACAGCGTCGTCATCGAGTCTACGGACAGAGGCTCTCTTCATAATGAGAAGATGGTGGTATATATAGTATAGAGTATACTAGTGTTACAGCGATGTGCGATGCTATCCTTTTTCTGAATCCCACAGACAGATGAAAAGCAAAAGATCTTTTGAATTTTCCCTTGTCGCCTCGCGGAGGCATGCTGTT
Organism: Aspergillus neotritici; assembly: GCA_023619815.1. NCBI lineage: Eukaryota > Fungi > Ascomycota > Eurotiomycetes > Eurotiales > Aspergillaceae > Aspergillus > Aspergillus neotritici. The sequence continues at coordinate 140,422 of JALZYL010000038.1, read as the reverse complement.
CATGGATTCAACGCTTCTATGGACATGTGGGGTGATACCCGAACCGCTGGAGATCTATCAACATGGCGGGACCCGGCACCAATAGATACAGAAGAGAAGGAGACCGACACCGGACATGGGCAGTGGCGGAGATTGGTACATGCACGATCATGTACAGCCAAGCAATCTCCGCAGTATGAGAAAAGCAATATCAGACAGAGCTGGTTCGAACATAATAAGAATCGGAATGAGAATAAAAAAAGAGGGGTATGAGATGATGGATATGACAGTCGAGATCACTTGTCGGGAATTCGCCGTGAAAGATAATCAACAGAAAATACAGTCGAGCAAGCACATGCAGACAGAACAAACTCAATGACCAGAACGGAAACCAAAGCGCAAGAGGTATCAAAAAGAAACACAAGACACAAACAAAATCAAGAGAACGGGAAGGAGGAACGAAAAAAACACGGATCAGATGGAATAAGCAAGAGAAGAGATTCAAGGACCAGTGGCCTGGGTGGCGGGCTTTTCACTCAGCACCGGTTTGCGCATCACCGCATCCTGACCGGTCATGCGACGGCCGAGAGCGCGTTCCACCTTGGCGCCGAGGGCCAGCTTGCCCATGCTATCGGTCTTCTCGGCGGTCGGGACGAACCGTTGCTGCGTCAGGGGCTTGTTCTCGAGGCGCTCGAGGCCATCGCGGAGATGACGAACTTCGGCGATCCGGGGGTCGCTGCTGGCGATGCTTCCGGTCGACGACGCCATCGACGGGGCACCGCTCACGGTGGAGAAACGCTTGGAGGCTCGGTTCTGCATGGCATGTTGTCAGACTGAGAGATCATGGCGAGGCGTTGGTCGTGAGCGTCGGTTGACTTACGGACGGCGCCATGATCGGTCGCTCCGAGTCCAAGGAAGTGTGTCTTGCCATGGCTAGGCTCTTTTTGAGGGCGATTCGCCGGTGCGTAGGGTGGGAAGAGAAGGGAGAAGAGCGTTGCGAATGACGACAATCGGTCGGTCGGATGGGAGGATATCTAGAGTTTGCGACCGTCCTGTTAGTCCGATATACTTTCGGATAAATGGGTTTGACGGGATCATCCATCGCCAGGGTTGAGGAAGGGCCGGTGGGTATGAATATATGGATATATGGATATAGATATGGATATATATTAATTGGACGGGGGATGAGAAGGGGCAGGGCCAGGGTGCAGATGCATTCCACCACCGACTGCCGTGGTAGCAAGAACCCTGACCGAACGCGGGAAAACAACGGGATGCGCCTTTCTTACCTAAACTAGCTGAAGAAAACCGAAGGGGAGAAGTGTTGGAGGGGAAGATGGTGGACAGACTGGTGAGGGAAATTGGGGAAGAAATGCAAGACGAGAAGGAGGGCCGACAGGTATTTTAATGGTAGTCAGGAGATGAGAATTGAGGGGGGGCGGCAAAAGGGAAAAAGAAAGAGAGAGAGAGAGAGAGAGAGAGAGAGGAGATTGGGGTTAGTGAGACAGCCGTGGGTGAGCGTGGGTGGGTCAGAAGTGGTCAACCACACGAAACAGCCTAACCCATGGATGATAGTCGGTGATTTTCTGGTCTGGCAAGAATTCTCATGCCTTGTTTTTCCATGCTTCGTAGGTATAAATTATTTGGTTTATTGGTTCAACATGACCGCATCGAATGAGAGTTCTCAACCCCTATAAAGGGGTCAGATACCTGATACCTATTCAAGATTGATCGTATGGCAGGATTGGAGACCAGTCTGAATCAGAACAAACAACCAAGGAAAGAAAAGAAAGTCCAGACCGAGAAGAGAAAGAAAAGGGACGATCCATTCAGGCCTGAAAGCCGGTCGCAGACGTGGGGAAACCTCATCCTAATTCGATTCAGGATGCAATTGTCAGGCCACCTCCTATCTGTGGATTCTTTATATCTGAAGAATATTTATTCTATCCAGTATAATCGAGTGACAGATACATAAGATACATAATATTTGATCTAAACCGGTAATTCCCAACTTATCCAACATAATCAGAAGAATAATGATAACAATGATCATAATTATGAATATCATCATCACGTAACTAAGCATAAGAGGAGAATACCAACATAAGAATAATCATAAATATCATAAAATAATAATAAATCCAGCATATCCACCACGTGCCCAAAGCCACGCGAGAACCTCAGTTTAGTCCTGTCAAAGTCTTCCACACTAACCATCTAGTCCTGCGTCAGATAATTTTATTTTCCTTACCCATCGCATGTGTCCGGTATTAACGACGGAAGAAAGGGAATGCCGGTCTTCAGAGACCGGTAGAAGATCGACATCACCCTGCGGTAGTCGGTGGTACGGTGAATTATGTCTTACATCGCCCACTTGGGGGCCGTTGATCAGTACGCCAACCGACCTGGGTAATATTATCAACGGTTAACTCGTACTAAGACCGGATGGGTAATTGACCAGTATTTCAGGGTATTTAGTCCTACATAGTCATCTAAACTACACTTGGTTCCCCATGATTGTTCATACTGTCCAATCTGGTCAACCATATATCTAATACGTGATATAAACAGTCTGTCCCCAATTATAAAGAATATTACTTAACTATAAAAGATAGACTCAATGAGTACCTTTGAACTGCATAATACCTGAGGCAAGTGCTGAGCGGTGTGGACGGCGGTGTAAGCCCACCCCACGGTGATTGATAACGAGCCGAAAAGAAAAGACGGAAAATAAACCGAAAAATAGACGTCATCTTTTCCTTCCTTCCACCTTCATCAGGTCTCGAGACAACACGGATTGAAATTTACGAAAAGAAACCAGGATCCAGCTCGTGCATGCTTGATCCACCATGCCCAAGCCCAAGTCCTTCTTGAAAGAGCCCAAGCTGAAGAAGAAAGCGGCCGTGCAGAAGGTAAATCACTCCTCTAATTTTACGCCCGACCTGCCTCGTCTGGATGATCACTGACCCTCAACGATTAGGGCCCTGAGACCGCTGATGAATATTTAGCTGGTATGTCTGGTCCTTTTCTTCCTGGTCGGACACTGCCCGACTAGTTATAACCAACCCTTATCCGTTCGTCGTCATGACAATCAAATTAACCATGCGGAAGTCGGCGTCGAACAGGAAGAAGCCGGCGAAAAATGGCGCGCCGGCGACGCCGCCAAATCCATGCGCTTCTTCATGCGCGCCATCGCAACCTACGACGAGGGCCTCAAAAAGCACCCCGGTGCCTTTGATCTCGCCTACAACAAGTGTGTCCAACCCCATGCAGTTGATTGATCGATAAACTAGGCCTAACCCATGAACTGCTAGAGCCCGCGTCCAGTACGAAATCACCCAGCACCCCAAACTCGCCTCCCAGCTGCCCGCCCCCCTGGTCGACATCCTCAACATCACCCTCAAGTCCCACCGCGACGCCCTCGCCATGGAGCAGGACAACGCCGACACCCTGTTCAACACCGCCCAGGTGCTCACCAGCCTCGCCGAGGCCATCACCGACACCAAGCATCCCTCCGGGGACCGACTCTCCCAGGCCGCCAACTTCCTGCAGGAGGCCGTCGAGCTGTTCCAGCGGTGTCTCCTGCTGCAGGAGATGCGCTACTCCGAGATGCAGGAGCATATCAAGCAGATCCAGTCCGGCGAGATGGACGTCCAGGAGCAAGCGTCGCAGGCGAATGTCGAGCCCCCCGCGGCCGAGAACCCCTCCGAGGAGAAGCCCGCCGAGGAACAGGAGCAGTGGGCCGCCATCGTCGAACCCGTCACAAAAGATACCCTGGTCGACACCGCCGTGGCGCAGCTGGACACGCTGACCGCCCTCTGCAACCTGCTCACCTACGATCCCGGCGTGGGGCTGGCCTGGGTCGAAGAGTACTCGTCCGATTTGCTCCAAGAGAAGATCACAGCCTACGTCACGGATTCGAACCGACAGTACGAGGCGTATCTGGCCCGGGCCAAGTTCGCCTGCGCCCTGAACGAAGTCCTATACCGCGGCGAGAGGATCGACGTCGAAACGTACTACGAGGTAATCGACCGCGCGTACGGTCCCGACTTGGACATCTCCTCCGACCCCGACGGTCTCTGCAGCAAGGCGGACGCGCTCCTGGCATTCAACACGGCAGTCGGCGACTTGCCGCCTTCTCACGGGCAGCACGCGTTTGCGAAATCGTTGGCGCTGCGGTGGGAAGCACTCTCCGCAGCCCTGGATAGCTTGACCAAAGCCTCCAAGCTTCCCAGCGCCGAGAACCTGCCCAAGATCCACCTGGCCCGGGGTGACGGCGAGATGAACCGCTGGAAGCTCGGCATGTCGCCGTGGGAGTTCCCAACCGCCAAGCAGAACGCCGCCGTGCTTCTCCGGAATGCCCAGACGTACTACCGCGGCGCCGCCGCTCTCGCCCGCAGGGACGGAGCCACAGACGAGGAACGAGACGCGACGTGCAAGGAGGCTCTCGCAGCTGCGTTGGGGGGTGAAAAGGTGAAACTGGCCAATCTCAAGGCCACCGCCCCCAAGGAGCTGTTGGCGGTAGCCGAAGACATGGTGGAAGACGGATGGATACCCCCGGCAGACATGGAAACCCTATTGATGTAATATCCTGTAACTGTAAGAAACCAAGCAAATAATGAAACCAACGCATCATAAAAAAGAACGAAGGAGAGAGAAAAAAGAAAAGAAAAGAAAAATAGGATGTACCTACCAACGACAGCCATCCTCCGCTCCCAAACCCGTGGACAAAACACTCCACCCACCCCTCATTTCTCAGACCGCGTCCGCAGCTCCTCCTCCATCTGGATCGCCTCCTTGCGGAGGTCATTCTCCGAGGTAAACTGGCTCGCAGCAGCAGCAGCGCCCTCAAGGTCCCCAACGACGGCCTCCAGATTCTTCAGCAGATTATCAATCTCCATGCGCTGGGCCTGAACCTTCTGCGACAGTTCCTCATTCTGGGCATGCGTCGCCTCAATCTTCACGTCGAGCGCCTCCTGCGCCTCCTGCAGATAGGGCGCAAGACGGGCCTTGTAAAGCTCCTCCGGGGAGAGCGTATGAGGTCTAAAGCGCAGCGCACCAATCAGTCAGCCTCGCCATCAAACCCCAAAAATCAAACATAAAATCAAAGAGAGTAAAAAGAGAGGAAGAAAAAAAAAAAGGACATACGCAACAACCCCTCCCTCCCCCTCCCCCTCCCCAGCATTATCCCTCCTAAACCTCGCCTCCCCCACCAACCGATCAAGCTCATTCAACTGCCTAACCGCATCCCTCTCATTCAAAATATCCTCAAACTCCGCCTTGGCACTCTCCTCCAGCTTCGCGTTCAGCTGCCTCCACACGGACTCCAGACTCCCCGGCACATGCGTCGCGGGCGTCGGGAAACACCCCGAGAAATTCGCGAACGAGTTCGCGCGCAGCGTGCGCGCCAGCGCCTGCTCGAAGACGGCTTGTAGACGTGATGCGCGGGGGCCCGGCGTTAGGGGCACGGGTGCCGGCGGCGGAGGGGAGGGCGATGCTGCTGCTGCTCGGGAGGCGCGGCGGCGTTGTTGGGTGGTGGTGGTTATTTGGTCGGTCATTGTGTTTATTTCTGTGGTTTGGGTTTGTCGTTTTCTTTTGCTGGTTGTTCGTGTTATTTGTTTTAGTTATTGGTTCTGGCTTTTTTCCCCTTCTTTTTCGCGGAGATTTCGGGCGGAGGTGTTGTTGTATTAAGCTAGGCGTCGCGCGGGTTGCGATAAGAAGATATCTCCCTCCGGAACGCGTGCTGCACGTGATCTGTATAGACCTGATGATGGCAAGTGGATGGTTGTGGTTTATATGGTTGTAGGATAGAATATATAAATATAATATAATAATATGATTACATTCATCTATATAAACATATAGACACGTTACAAGCAGCCGGTATAAGTAGCACATACATCCTACATCAGGTAGTCCACGATCAAAGTATATATATACTTCCATATTCAACGATTAACCCTATGTATAAGAAACCAACAATAACTCCAACTAATCAGACAACAGCTCCCTCTCATTCAACACCCAAGGATGAGCCTGAACCCCCTCAGCAATCCTCTCCCTAACGCTCACAGATCTGCACTGACCGGGGCCAGCCAACCGCTTCTTCTTCAGGCCCGCAAACGTCTTTTTAAAAGCCGGCCAGGAAATAGATACATATATAATGCTATTCCAGAACCCCTGCAGAGGAAGCACAAAGCTTGAAACGTAATTCAGAGCAAAGTTGAACTCGTTGGGGTGGAAAATCCCGTACGCACGGTTGATCGTCGATGGTACCTGTGGAGTTGGTGAGTGAGTGAGTGAGAGGTCTTGTCCAGGGCTAGGATAACCAGGATACTCATACTCACCCATGTGACCAGCATCGCGATGAAGAAAAGAATAGCGTACTTGGTGTACACCCACGCAGCGGAGCTAGCATCCGACCGCACACGGTGGCGCTGAGGAAGAGGAGTAGCAGGTGGAGGAGGAGGAGGCGGAGAAATGGGAGTAACCGTGGTACCAGTAACACACTGTTCGAGATCATCATGATCCGACTGCTTCGAAGGAGAAACACAACACTCGGGTCTGGCGACACCACCGCCCTCAATCGACACCGAGTAAGGGTCATAGAGCGACTGCACCCGACTCGACACGACGGCCGCTACGGTCCGCGCCGCCCCCGTATCCCCCCACTGCGTTGGCTCGCTCGTGATGCGGATCTCGGTCGTCCTGGTCAGACCCCGTCGGAGGGGCCTCTCGTCGAGAGCGGAGTCGCCGGCGCCGATTTCCTCTAGCTGTCGTCGCTGCTGGTAGATGACATTTCCCGCGCGTGCGTATATGGCAACTGTTAGGAACACCACGAACCAGACGGGGCCGTAGAAGGTCGCGATGCGGAGGAAGTCCCAGGGGTCGGAGACCCAGCACCAGAGCTGTAGTAGTTATTGTTAGTTTTGTTGGAGTTGCTCAGGTATGGGGCACGGTAGTTAGGAGGAGAGGGAGACACACGGTGGCGGAGCCGTATATAGCCCCTCGGGTTCGACTCTCGATGAAGAGATACGTGAAAGCCGGGATGAACGGGATCCCGTAGCAAAAGACCAGATACTTCCACTCCAGCTGTCGGAGGCGCTCCGAGTTGTACTTGTGGAAGAAAGTGAGGTAGACGTTACAGGCCATGGCGAAAGTCCATAGCGTATCGGCTGGCATGAACCTGTAGAGTGCATTGGCATAGGAGACCGGCATTGCTAAGATTCTCGGGACCAATTGACGTACCATTGAATCAAGAAGCCTTGGAAATGGCACAAAGGGGAATTGAACCCGGCTTTCATCCCCGTTCCTGAAATTATCGTCGCGATATTGGTCATCATGTTGCCCCAGGAGGCGAAGAATACCAGTCTGTTGATGGGCTTGCGAAAGGAGCGTGAATAAAGGAAGGAGATGACGATGACGGCCGTTCCGGACAGAGATACCACAGAGCAGACGCGCTCTGTGAAGCCGATGGCATACCGTTGGTGTGGAGGCACCGTCATGGTAGTCTGCTGTGGGATTTGAGATGTCCAGGTGTTCCTATGTTGGTACCACGGCCAGATATATACAGGATCCCACAAGTGAGTGGTCTGCAATACAGTCAGGTTACCAATGCAGGAGAATGAGTATTATTCGCAGTCCTTTTGGCAATAAGAGGGGCTCAACGCCGTTGGAGTCAGTGCGTATAATATATGTGCTCATAGTCAGCGACCATTCGAGATAAAGAAACCAGCAAGGGCCCGAGGAGGTTCTTCCAAGGTAAGCAGACCGGAGATGTCAATGGTGCATCTGGATCATTCGCGCCAACCATGGACAGGAGAGCGCCTCGATGATGATCGGGCCCTCTCTGTGAGGGCGCCTGTGGCCATGCATCAAACCCTACACGCCAGTCGGAGCATGCCAGTGTCGTACGTCCAGATTGACTAGGAACTGCATCATTCAATCAATGTGCACGGACTGCACTCTACACATTCTAAATCAAGTCAAACGCGCTGTCTATGTAGGACCCGAATGGTTCCTAATGCCGTGCGAGTCACATAACCTCTTCTTTGAGCGACAACCATCTGGGAGAGGTGCGACCCAGAAGCCCAGACCAGTGGTCCATCCTGCGAACTGGTAGACAACCCTGTGCCGATCAAGAAAGAAGGACAGTGGGACGGTGAAACAGGATCCTGGGGAAAGTCGGACTACGCCTCAAAGCGGGGATAGGACTATAGGCTAGGGCTTATCCAACAAAGAAGTATCAAGTCGCCCGGCATCGTCGTGGGTTCTTCATGATCAAAAAATGGCTAGTGTCCTCATGGCCCATCGCCCCGCAGGCGGTGTTCTGCATGAACTCTATCCAGTTGACGGGCCCCTGGAGTCTTGTCTATTGCATTGGAGGTCATTCATGCACCGACGGCTCTGCAGCTGTTGATTGTCTAGCAGCCTTGATTGCTGTCTAGCAAAACATCACGGACGGATGCACAGATTCTTCAAGTGACCTGGTCAAGGGAAGTTACCCGGTATGTAACGAGTCTTATCCAGTTGGGAAGGTAGTAAAATCGGGTTGCTTCAGAAGATGTTCCAATTAGTCTCATTCGCCAGTCGCTGAATTCAAGTAACAGTCAATAAGTATCGCAAGCAAAGTGGCGTGCCTCTGAGTGGTCACCCCGATGCATGGTGAGAACAAAGAAATCGCCCAGATAGAAACAAACAAAACAGATTTAATAAAATCAAATCAAATAAAAAATAAAATAAGACGGAACAAAAGACGATCAATAGCTTCCCTTGCCAAGCACAACGCCACACTCTCCAGTTATACTAAATGTGTTGTTCATCATCTCGTCGCACCTGGCCGGCCATAACATGCGCATGCCACAAAGAAAATGGGATGACGAGGGACAAAGGGAGGAGGAAACCAGCCGCCCCAATGCGTCTCCTTTGCTTCCCCCAAAAGAAGGTTAAAACAAAATCGAACTCGAACTAATATGCTTGCTGCGGTGGGATCATGCCTCCATAGGCGCCTGCCATTTGATGTTGTTGTTGCTGCTGCTGCTGCAATTGTGCCTGCAACTGCGGGAGGTCATGGAACCAGGGATGCTGCAACGCGTCATGCGCGCTAATTCGCATTTCCGGCCGGAGTTGGAGCATGCGATTCAACAAGTCGAGTCCGAGCGGATCGATCTGGGGAAGGATGACTCCAAGGTCATTGGTCGGATAGACATGGAAATTCGGCTTATATTCGGGCAATTGGGAGATCCCGGGCCACGAGCGTTCTGACGGCGTGCCCATCAGCCGGAAGATTTTCTGCAACTGGTCCTCGTTCGTGGTGCCTGGAAACAGGGGACGGCCCGTGTACAACTCGGCCATGATGCACCCGGCCGACCAGATGTCGATGCTCGTGTTATACGTCCGGCTACCGAGCAGGACGTCGGGGGCACGGTACCACAGCGTCACCACTTCGTTCGAGAAGGTGTTGACAGGAATACCAAACGCACGAGCCAGGCCGAAATCCCCAAGCTTCAGCTGGCCCTTCTTGTTGATCAAGAGGTTCTGCGGTTTCAAGTCGCGATGAAGGACCCGGTTTTCATGACAAAACGCAATGCCCTTGAGAAGTTGATGCATGAATGACTTGATCGTCGCCTGATCCAGCTGACCTCGTTCACTCCGGGTGTCCATGTACTTCTTGAGGTCCTTGTCCATGTACTCGAAGACGAGCATCAACTTGTTTTCCGTGTGGATCACATCGTGAAGCGATACGATACTCTCGTGTTTCAATTCCTTCATCAACGAAATCTCACGAATGGCTGTCGACGGGGTCCCCTCCTCGGAGTCGAGGTGGATCTCTTTCAGCGCCACCAACTCACCCGTCTGTCGATTCCGCCCCTTGAACACCTGTTGCCAACCTGGTTACATTATGGAACGATGGAAAGAACGGAGGAGATAGGGTAGTTTTCAACCCCCAAGGAGTGACAGGATATCAAAGTGAAGTTCACGTACGGTGGCATAAGTGCCTTCGCCAAGCTGAAGATCACGGAGTCGCGGTTAGCCTAAGATCACAGGATTCCTGGCCCAGCCAGGAAGACATATAGAGGGGGGAAACTATGCGCCTACCTTTTCCAACTGCTGAAACGAGCTAGGTTGTTTATCCATGGCTGGTGACGCGGAGACCACTGTCGGGCGTGGTTGCAAATGGGTGGGGAACAGGAAGAACTTGGGAGAAACGAGCTGAGAGTGGGATGATCTGGCAGTACGAAGGGGGGTGTTGCTGCTAATGTCCATATAAATAATCAAATATTCGGTCGAAAGCGAGGAGGACGGACGGGGAGAGCTAAAGCATAAATCGCAGGAGAAGAAGTCAAAGAGGGAGAGATCCAGAGATCCCAAGCGCGGGGCTTCCCACGTTCCCGCGGCGGCGATACTCCGTCTCTCCTACCGCCTTCCCCTTCCTGGCGCTTACATCCATCACGATCATCCTTACTTCTTACTCGCATCACTGCTTATCATGGTGCCTATTTTAAATCCCAGCCGGTCATCGGGCGCTTACACTTTACCTGCACATCATGTACACTTGAATCGGCCGAGTCCCCATGGACGGTAGGCACTCCGTTAGGCGGGCTATCTGGGCCAATTCTATATACAGTCTCACGGTCTATGGCCTCCTCCCCATGTATGGACTTAATACATCCTGTGACGGAGATCGGGCAACTGTGATGCAACGGTAGGGAGAATCGACTCGGTTGGAAGACTGCAACGTATGTGCTGGGACTCGGTCGGATCCCCCTTCCCTTGTGCCAATTCACCAAAGAGGACCGATTCATTCCGAACACCGCCCAGATTAATGATGCCGACGGGCATGCCTCTTTTGTGGGCCCGGTCCACCAGTCGCCAGGCCGAATACGTGGCCAGGCTGCTGCCAAGGACCAAGAGTCTTCCGGCATCATCGATTGCCTCCTCTGCGGCGACTTTGACCGCCGGATCGATGTTCTCTCCAAACATGATGACGGCCGGTTTCAATACCCCGGCAGTAGACGTCGGCAGCCAGGCTCCATCGTTTTCAACGTCAACGTTGGTCTGCGTGCCATCCTCCAGGCGAGGGGGCTTCTCCACACACGTAGGACATGGTGGGTATCGGAAAGTAGAATACGGGGCCTCGGCCAGATCCACATCACCGTCCGGATTCAGCTTGAGGCCCTTCCGTCGTTGCTCGATGGGGTTGTCTGTGTCGAGGGCCCCGCTCATGACCGCCTTCTCCAGGAACTCGGCCCAGGCGGGGTTGAGCTTCTCCAGCGACTTCTGGAATTCCTCTCGAGAAAACTGATTGCGACAGCTCGTGCACACGACGGACCTCAAGTAGCCATGAAGTTCCACGGTGGGCAGTGTGGGATGTGCGATGGAATGAAACGAGTCGACATTCTGGGTCACCACGGAGCTGATGTAGCCCTTGGAGCCGATATCCCGGATAGCCTCGTGGGTTGTATTCGGCTTGGCTTTCTGCAGGCCCGGCCATCCGACAAAGCTCCGAGCCCAATACCGCTTGCGGGACTCATGCTGCCGCACAAACTCGTGGAAGTAAATCGGCCGGTAATTCTTGTTGGTGACATACGTGCCGCTCTCTCCTCGATAGTCCGACAGACCGGACGCGACGGAGATGCCAGCTCCGGTCAAAAGAACCGTCTGAGAGTAACGTCCGACATCGACCCCACGCAGATACGGCGATGGAGAGGCCGTCAGGAAAGATCCGAGAGCATCGATGGCCCCAGCAAGCGTGCGCGCGGACGGGGGTACAATGATCGGCGAAGGCAGCGGCCCAGTCAAAGGGATTCGGATCGAGGGTTTCGTCATTGAGGACACATGCTTGGCTGATACAGCTCGAGAAGTTAGTGTGGAGATGCCCGATCGATATCACCACTCATTCATTTGTTAGTCAATTGAAGCGAACAAGAAGAGGCAAGTGAGTTCTTTTTGCTTTTCTAGGAGCGGTCAATCTTGAAGAGTTGAACCTTTTCTGTTCGTCCTCAGCGCGAAACAACAGCCTGATGACTCAGAGACCTCTTATCGATAACGATCACATGACATGGTCACTCTCAATGTCGCTGGGAGGCTCTCTCGAGGATGTTGTAACTAACAGAGAGGATCTTTGTTAATACCAGAATGGTATCTGGAAAAGCTAATGCGACGGTGCAAGAGAGCATACGATCTGTGGGATTTCGGGGCCGATCCATAGTATGCATCGCCATCCCAGCATAGCGGAAATTTCCCCGGATATCACCACGTGATCCCGCAGAGTCTTCAAGACGTCATTGTCAGGGCTTGTTTCATTCCCCAGTCCACCGGGTCCATTTGCCCTCGAATCGACCTTCCAGTGCTCTCCAACTGACAGGACTGTGTGGCTGAACGGGCAGTTGGTGCCAATCTACCCTCCGGGCGCCGCTCTCACCATGTTTCCCTCGCAACTGGGTAACGTTGATCTCGAGGCGCTGAGCGGCATCTGTGGGTAAGCAGTGTTCTCCCTATGCAAAGTAAAGAAATACAGGGCAAAAGAACAGGAGAAAGCAGGAAACGTAGGTCATATGCTAACCGCTGCATAGTTCCATATCCATTACCTGCTGGGTCGTTGTCTTTTCTCCCCAGATCATTGAAAACTTTCGCCGTGGCTCGGCAGACGGCCTTTCGCTTCTGTTCCTGATCGTGTGGCTGGCGGGCGATGTGTTCAATATCCTTGGAGCGGTTCTCCAAGGGGTGCTGCCGACGATGGTCATTCTAGCCGTGTATTATACACTCGCCGACATTGTGTTACTCGGACAATGTTTCTACTACCGTGGATTCACCCTGCAGGAGCCATCCCCGCCAGTGTCTCCTGCAGAGGACAGCGGGCCCGATGATACTGAGAACCCGTCGTCTGCCGTCGGCAACAGCGGAGTGTCGTCGGAGCGGACAGCCTTACTATCCAGGAAAAACGGGCAATCCTACCAGTCAACACCTCAACATCACCCCTCCTTCGCCCATGATCCCCAGCACGCACCGCCTCCGATCCTCAGTCCCTCAACCCACCGCCGCCACTCCGCAGCGTCTTCACTCCTCCACCCCCTCGTAGACGGAACGCACCTCTCGCCAGCGACGCCCTTCATCGAGCCCACAGATCCCAAAGAACAAGCCCGACGAGCCCGCCAGATCAGCACCCTCCAATCAATCCTCATCAAGACCTCCGCCGTGGCTCTCGTCTGCGCAGCCGGCATCCTAGGCTGGTACGTGAGCCCGGCCTCCTCCAAACCCAAGGACTCGCCAGACGACTCCCTCAAATTCGACACCCTCGGCCAAATCTTCGGCTACCTCTGCGCCGTCCTCTACCTGGGATCCCGTCTCCCCCAGATCCTCCTCAACTACCGCCGCAAATCCACAGACGGCGTGTCTCTGCTTTTCTTCCTGTTCGCCTGCATCGGCAACCTAACCTACGTGCTCTCCATCCTCGCCTACTCCCCCGTCTGCCCGTCGGAGCCAGAAGGCCGCTGTCGCCCGTCTGACGCCGCGGCGCAGTACGGCCAGTACGTACTCGTTAACCTCTCCTGGCTGATCGGGAGTTTGGGAACTTTGTTCTTGGATATGTGCATCTTTGTTCAGTTCTTCCTGTATCAGGAGGATGGAGAATCAGATGAAGAAGAAGCTAGCGGTGAGAATAGTCGGGGCTGAGAGACGAGCGTTGTATACTACTCTGATTTATGCATGCTCAGGAAGGGGAATTGCTTTTGTCTGGGCGTTCTGGTTTTAAAGATCGGGGAGGGAATATCTATTACTTTGTATGTATATATAAAGACGGGAAAGAGCACAACTGAATTGACTTGTATGGTATTGTTTTTGAAAATTCCGGGGATAAAGAACTAACTAAAGTAAAGTAAAGTAAAGTAAAAGAGTGCATGAATCCGCGCTAGATGTAATGATGATAATGCCGTCGTAACTCCGCTTGATGCTGTTTTTACCAACCAACCACTCACTCCCTTCCATCCTGAAAGCACTCGCCCTTGGTATGTACGCCCCCGATAACGAACAGAAAACACCAGCTGGTAGTCGAGTCTAGTCTAGACAGACAGCCAATCAATCACTAGGAGGGTGTGCCTCCACCTTCCCCTTGCCCACTTCGCTCCAGTTGGTGCTCAACGAAGTGCCCTGGCTTTCGACGTAGCTCTTCACCATAGCACGGCGAGTGTCCGGGTCCGCGTTGGCGTAGAGCTTCTTGAAGAACCCGTCGACGGCGTCGCCACCAAGGTCCGAGTCCACTGATTCGGCCCCGTCTGACTCGTCGCCTGCGTCGTCGGTCTTGGCGCCTTGCGCTTTGTCTTTCTCCTTTGATGCAGAGCGGGGTTTCTTCGCCGTGAGGGTCGAAGCCAGCTTGTCCCAGTCTTTGGCGCCGTGGCGCGACGAGGAAGGGTACACGGGAGCGGAAGCACCAGAGGGTGCTGCTCCCGAGGCTGCCGGGCGATCGGCAAGCTTGACGTCCGTTGAGGTGGCTTCCAATGTGCTCCATTTCTGGCCGGGGGTCTGCTTCCGCAAGACCAACTCGATCTTGGTGGACATCACGGAGATCTTGGACGCGGATGTGTCGATCGGTGCAAATAGAGGGTCCAGCGTAAAGTCGTATTCGGAACCAGAGGGCAACGGGAACTGTAGGTTTATCTGTTGCTCGAAAGGTGGTTAGTGTCCTGCCTGAATGCACGCCGGGTGAGATAAAGGAACTGTACGTACCGAGTCTTCCTTGAATTCGACGTCCACGCTGTCCTTAGGAATCCCCTTCACGTATATGGTGACAACGACAGTGTCGTTTGTCTGATACCACTCGTGTCTGACCTTCTCAGCCGGAGGCGCCGTCGTGGACGTCGCAGGTTGGCGTCCAGCACCTGTCGAGGCGGACGCAGCATTCGCCGCCGCAGAATCCCCACCGTTACTATCTCCAGCTGACCCAGCCTGCCCCTGAACACCATGCGACTCCACCTTGCCAGACTTCAAAGCCTCCAGCTCCCCCTTCAGCTCCTTCTCCGTCGGAACACGGACGCCCGCAGGGTACTCCGAGACAGTGACAGCCCGTCCGGCATCATCCTCCGCCAGCTTGCGCAAGCTACCAGCAGCCTTGAGTTTCCAAATCGGCAGTTCCTGCTCGTACTTGTTCGAAGACGACGACGACGACGAGCTCCTATTAGCAGCCATCGCACTCTGAATCTTCCCTTCCTTGTCCGGCCCATCCTTCGCCTTTTCCCCTCCAGGAGCAATCTTCTGCTGGACCCAACCGAAAAGGTAGTCCGCATCGCCGTACTTCCCCGCCTGGTAGAGGGAGACCCCGCGCCTCATCTGGGCGGACATGATCAGTTCTCGTCTGCCCCGCTCTTGGGCAAGGGTCAGCGCGACTTCGGCATCCCGCAGAGCAGCCGTGTGATTGGGGCCGCCGTCGACGGGTCTGAGACGCGAAAAGGCCGTCGAGCGCTTGATGTAGTAGGACGGGGATCGGGGGTGTTCCACGAGTGCCTGCGTGAAGCACTGGATTGCGCTGGGGAAGTCTGAGCGCGCGAGCGCCTCTTCCCCCTGTGCTGCGGAGTTCATGGTGCTGGATAGCTAAGTCCGTTGCACGTATTCGATGATTGAATGTTCACTGCGTATGAGGTCGAGATTAGAAGTTTTGTATGAGGAGAGGTCTGTATTTGCAGGAGTCAAGAGAGCTTGCAGGCGTAAGTCATTGTTGGAGATTCCATCGCCTTCTGGGCCTGCGGGGAAGTGCTTAGTCAGCTGCAGCTGCAGCTCGTTGTGATTACCTCAGATACAGAATCTAGATATAGAAATAAGAAGTCTATAGAATGGAATGGTCGGATCATGGTATTATGTAGAATTACGACATTATACTTGTAGCCTCTGCAGGAACGTACACATTACTATATATAAGATAATCCCCCCAATGCCCCACTAGAGAAGCTCCTCGTTGCCAAACTTCTTACTGTACAACCCCAGAGCCCGGATGGGCCAGTAGAGTTTGTAGTTCGGGTAGGAGATCATACTGGACACGAGTCAGTCAGTCTCTTTCGACTCTCGAGTCTAATTAGCGGACTTACCAGGATTGGTTGAACACCCCCTCAATAGACTCCTGCAGCCATTCGCCATTGGACTGCTGCCGCGACATCATCAGCTGCATCGCCTTGCGGAGCGGTTCCTTGTGCGGGTAGCCCGCCTCCATCAGCGCAAGAGCCGCCCACGCGGTCTGGACCACCTGGGATGTCTCGTGCTGGGTGTAGACGTGTCGCTCGCTGCTGAGATAGGACTCTCCCCAGCCGCCATCCTCCTTCTGCTTCGAGAGGAGGAACTCGCACCCCCGGCGGGAATAGTCGCTCGTCTCGTACGTCTCCCCGATGCTGGTCAGACTCTCCAGAGCGAACATGGCCGCGTAGGTGAAACAGATGCCCCACGAGCCGTACCAGCTCCCGTCGTCTCTCTGCACCCGTTTAATATACGCGACGGCCTTGTCCTTGGCAGCCTGGATCTCGTCGGCGCGGTAGTCCGGGTAGAATCGACTGAACAGCGAGAGGGCCGTGACGGTGGCCGTCGTGCACTCGGGATAGTCGTAGCCAATCATGATACCCCCGAACACCTCGGCAGCATTCAGCCACTCGATCTTGGGGGAACCCCTCGTAGTCTCATACTCGGTAAACCCACCGGAGGGGTTCTGCATCAGGAGCAAGCAGTCCACGCTGTCCTTGAGGCGGTCCAAGGAGATTAGGCGCGGGAAGCCATGCATTTCCTGCAGCTGAAGAGTGGAGCGCAAGCCCTCTGCGGTGCAGTCACTCACGGTGTATCCCTGGGTTTTATTGCTGAACGGCCAGGCGCCCTTCCGGTGCTGGCGGTAACACTTCTCCTGGTCGGGCACATTCTCGCGCAGCTGATGATCCTCGAGGAACTCCAGGGCCTTGGTGAGCATGGGGCGCCACTTGGGGTCGTCTGCAAACCCGGCCACCACGATGCTCTGTGTAATGAAAGCCGTATCCCATATCTGGACGCCGTTGGTGCCGTTCATCAGCATACCCTCGTTCTTCATCCACATGTAGTCGTTCAAACGCTCCCGGTGACGCCGGACCGAGTAGCTATCTGGACCGTCATGAATGTAGCAGGCAACCATGTTCATCGGGTTGCTCACGGGTCCCAGCCCCGCATAGTCGGTGTTCTCGTCTTCCATACGGATCAACTCCCAGGTCCACTCCTCCGCTCGGCGGACCACAGAGTTCAATCGGAAGTAGGGGTTCCAGAGGTGGACCAGGACCTGGTTGGCCAGGTTCAGGACCCATGTTTTCGGATAGTAGTTATCAGCCTTGTGGATGGAGTTCCGATGGCTTGCAAAGTCAATCGAGTCGTACGGCTGGGTATACAGTTCTTCTCTCAGCTGCTTGGTCAGAGGATCCAAGGGGTGGGTGAACTGCTTGGACCAGAGATATGACATGGGCAGGAAAACCTGGCGCATGTGGATCCACCACCGCCATGGGGCAAAAGGGACCCAGTCCGGGAGGAGCCTGGAGAACAGGGTTAGCAAAGGACAGACCGGTGTTAGGTGTAGGGCCACAAAACTGACCAGATCTCGGGGGGCACAGGGTTGACGCAGTCCCAATCCATGACTCCCAGAATACTGAGCCAGAACTTGGCCCAGTGGGGTCCATAGAGGGCACCGCCAAAGCTATGGAGCAACCCACGGGCCTTGATCATGCGCGGATCATCTTCGCTGACGCCGACCAGACGCAGCGCAACGTAGTTCATCGCAGTTCCGAACACCGAACTGTGGGCCTCAATATGAAGACCCCAGCCGCCATCGTCCGGGTTCTGGCGGGCGAAGAGATACCGCTTGATCTCGGTCGCATACTCCGGCGGGATGGGAGTATGGGTCACATAGTAGGTGATGAGCAGTCCAGGCAGGAGGAACATGGGACCGCCATACTCGCAGGCCCAGTTTCCGGGCTCAAGCTGGAGCTTGGAGAAGAACTCCAAGCCGTTCTCCGCGCACTGCAGTGGCGTCTTTGCCGGCGGCAAGTCCGGGAGTCCCTGTATCGGACGGTCAGCACTACCAGTGTGATATCAAATGATTTGGGAACACGCGGGAGACCAACGGTGGGCAAACCCAAGAAATATTTATCAGCGACTGTTTGCGGCCACGCTTCATTCTCCTCGTCCGACTCGAGGTAATGCCAGGTCTGACGACCGCGATCATCGCGCAGCCTCCACCGCGAGAAGTCCGTTTGAGCATCCCCATTCGCATCGGGAGATAAATGACCCTGAACGGCGGTCCTCCATGGACCAATGTGATTCCCGGCCATTTTCTGACGTCAGGAGATGATGTACAGCGGTTATAATTTGCGATTGTTATCAGTGGAGCCTGGGTTGTGAACCAGACTAGACCTGATTTCTTTATTTTTCCTCTACCTTCTTTAAAGACGGTCGAAGAAAGACAAATCTAGGGGAGAAATCAATTCAAATATAAGACGGAAAGAAGATCAAGGTGTCACCGATCATCCCTCGACGACTCCGTTCAATTGAATCGCGGTTGAGTTGGAAAGGAGATCCAGAAGGGAAGTTGGAAGATCGTCGAACTGGTGTTCTGATCACAACGCGATTAGTCAGAATAATGCAGCAGGCAGCTCCATTCGTCACCCAATTCGTGCATCTGGGGAGGATCCGATTGGCGCTGAGTCATCAGGGGTAGGCTGTGCATTGGCCAATCACTGACAACTGTATACCATATATTTATGCCCAGATAGTAGTCAAGGAGGTGTAGTATATGGATATTGATATATTATTGTACGATATAGCATAAAATTGTTGGAAGGATAGTGGTTGTGTTGTTAATGTAGAGAATAAGTAACGTGTGGTGAATATCTATCAGATACGACGGAGTATAAAGTATCAGTTCTATAAACTCTTGTATATCAGACCTCAACAACTATAATTTCTAACGGTACCGACTAGGTACACTTGAGACTTCAATCAATTACTGATACATAGCATATTGCCAAGACCTTTCTATATATTACCTACCAAACCAGTCGCCCACATGGACGAGACAGAACCCATCCGCAGAACTCACCACGAAGAGCGAGTCCAAAAGTACATTGACAGCACCCTCGCAGGTCTCCTCAATGCAATATCCGACGTCAACGGACATCCCTCAATCACACTGAGGCGCAGATCGGGAAACGTCGCCTTCCACATCAACCCCAGCAATGGTGCTCTAGAGACCTCAGACACGGGTTCTCTTCTCACCTATTCCTGGCCGGGAAAGGATAGCTTCGAAGCATGGAGATTCAGTGAGATGAGACGAACATTGATGCCAGTGTTTGCAAAGAATCCTAACAAAGGCTCACCACAGCCATAACCCTGCGTCTTCTAACCGCTATTACCGATGCAATCCACGCTGGTCTGGTGGTGTCGAAAAGGTGTGAACAGTCAGACCTCGCATCCATTGGATCAATGGCTAATTTATCAATTCTCTACTCATAGAGACATCTACTACAGTGACCCTATCTGCTTCGGATCCCAGAGAATCGTCGACATCCTCGTCGATGACCTCGCCTTCACCATTGGCGTGGATCGGACATCGTTGAACGTGGTATCGACCACCCCTCGCAGATGACGCGCTTACAAGGCAGACACTGACTTTGAGGGTGAACAAAGGAAGCAGCCGCGAAAGGGCTCGTTGCGGGCCAGTACAAATTGATTCACCCGTCAGGCCATCCCATCGAGGCGCGCCTTTCCTCCGAGGTGTGCCCCCACTGTCATGAGGGACTAGGTTTGAATTAACAGATATAGAGCACCCTCATACCACGGGTGCAGGAGATGGTGGGGGTGGATATCTCCAATATTGACTGGGTCTTGGTCCTGGAAAAAGAGGTACGCATATCACCTTGTCTCTCCATAGCGATAAGGTGCGTATTTCATACACAATATCAACAAGCATAGGCTGTCTACCGCCGACTGGTAGGAAGCGGCTATCACAACACATCCGCAGCCGGAAAAGGCATTCTCATCACAGTAAGCAACCATAACCTCATTCCATCCCCTCAAACACCTCGCGGTCACCTTTCGCCAACACCACAGCCCAGGGCAAAGGATACCCAGATTACTCCACTCGCGGCTTCATCCGGAAGCTCTTCGACGCGCGATCCCAATCCCACCGACGACCGCAATTCTTCGCCCTAGTAGACGGGGATCCCGACGGACTGGCCATCCTAGCAACCTACAAGTACGGGTCGATGGCGGCCGCGCACGAGAACCCGCAGTTGAATGTCCGCGGGCTGCGCTGTCTGGGCCTCCACGTGTCGGACGTCGTTACGGGAGCTGATCCCTGCGGGGACGATGCGCTCATGCGCCTGACTGCCCGGGACAGGAGGAAGATCGTTACCATGCTGTGCAGGAATCCGGTCTTTGCGGTGGATGGGCCTGAGTTGGGTTGGCGCGTGGAGCTGCAGCGTATGCTCATGCTCAATGTGAAGGCTGAGATTGAGATCCTTTATGATCGGGAGGGGGGGTTGGAGGGGTGGATTGATCGGAGGATGGAGGTGTTGTCGTGATGTGCGGTCATCGTTGCTGTGAGTTTATACATGGCTGTATAATTTAAAAGTAGTTTGTAATTTGTAGTTGCCGGGAACTGCTAATAATGCCTAATCCTCTGGCCGTGGAAGTGCATATGGAAGCCTAAGAGATTAGCAGAACGCTGGAGCACAATGCAACAGATCAGAAAATAAAAATAAAAATAAAAATAAACAGTAAAAGATATATTCGCAATAGCGAACCGAAAATGCCGCTAACGCCAGCCCCCGGATCTCATCAGTCAATCCAAGACTTTAAGAACGCATGCATCCACGACAGAGACCAGCTATGCATACCACGCGCCTGGCGACTAAGATAACACGAACACAACAAACAGAGTATATATATACGTATGGCACAGAGCCACATTTCCCATCCTCCTCCTGTCAAATTTATCCCTCCACTTCAACCGATTGTCCTTGTCGAAAAACGGAACGGAAATGCCCTGATCCCTAATTCACAACCCCAGCCCTCTCCGCACCTCATCGCGCACTTTCCGCTCATACTCGTTTCTCCGTTCTCGCCACATCTTAGCGGCTTCCACGTTCGCAGGACTCTCGTCATTGGGCTCCGCCAACATGCTCATCACCGAGATCAGGATCTTCTCGACGCTCTGAATGGGCGACCATCGCTCCGACGCATGCTCGTAGTGGTTGGGATCGTCGCCGGGGGGATGGAGGATGGAGATACAGACTGTTCCATTGGGGTAGACTGCAGACAAGTCCGTCCGTCAGCTACTTATTCGAACCCACTCTACAGCAATTGTGTGTAAGGGAAGGGAGAGAAGAGGCGGGGGGAAAACTCACCATTCGGATGCCAAACCCCACCTCCCACGAACTTCATCGTCGGCGGACTTAACGGATAGTCCTTGGGGAATTTCAACTCGGCTGCGAAAACCCCGCCTTCAAAGGGGGTGCCGCCCGGTCCCTCGATGAGAGCCTCCCAGTGGAACATGTCGTCCTCGGTGACGGGCCCAGCGGTGATCCCGTCTGGGGGGTTGGTGGAGAGGTTCTTGTACTCGTGGAAGAGACGTTTTTGGGCGACGGATGACATGGTGAGATGAGCTTAACGGTGTGGATTGCACTCTAGGGATCAAGAAGGGTTTCCGATATCAATGGGGTTGTCTTTGGGGAGACTTCAGCCGGTTAATTGATTCTCTAGAAGTGTAAGTATGTTGTTAGAGTGATAGCGGTTGCGGAGAACGGCGGAGTGGGGCTGCCGGGTGAAAACCACCAGCGACTAAGTAGATCAGGTCCGCAAAGAGTGAAGGGAGGAAATAAGTGAAGAAACAGGAACCGGGGAGGACGTTTATATCCACTTGTGAACGAATGAGAGGAGAATGATGGGGCGTTTCCTTCCTTTTCGTTTTTTCAATTCTTGCCACTCCAAGTTGGCCGGTCGGATCTCGGACTGTCCTTATTAGGAAATGTGATGCCTTAGGCTCAATTATTGTCAGCGTGCAAGAATGGGAGTATATATACTATTCTACAGACGGTGATATCTTCGTCACTATGGTACAAAGGCCCGGGATATAGAGCGGGCTATCTGATATTACATGCACTAGAACCAGTCAAAGTCATCTCCACCGCCTTCACCTCCGTCCGAGGGGTTTTCGGCTTCCCAGGGATCTTCTTGATCACGACCCCACGGGTCATTCTCGATATCTTCGCCCCAGGTGTCCCCGTAAGGACCGGTTGGCCCCGCTGATGGGGCCTGCTGGTCCGTGGGAGCCGGTGACTGGTCGGGTGGCGGGGGATGTGCCTGGTTGGAGCCCGTCATGCCCCGAGACATGGCGTCGTATCCAGCCATGGCCCCCGCCCCAGCGGCCCCTGCTGCTACTCCTTCGCCCAGCCCGCCTGCGGTTCCGGCCCTGCCAAGGGTCCCCGCGGCGGCATCTCCAACCGCCCCAGCTTCGCCCGCGGCGGTCCCAGCGGCGGTGCCTCCTGCGGTGGCCTCGCTGCCCATACCGGGAATCCAGAGCGGTATGAACCCGAAACCGCTCGAATTACTGTGGCGACTGAAATAATCGAAGTCGATGCTCACGGCGGTCGCCAGCATGACGGCACGCTGATCCAGGGTCATCCCGGTGGCGGCATCGCTCGGCCCTGGTGCCTGTCCAGGGGCGAAAGCGGCTGAATCCATTCTGAGGGCGTAGACTCCCGTGTCCGTAAACATCTCGCGAGCAAATCCAGAGAAGTCACGATTGACCGAGCCGATCAACTGACTCTCCGCCGAGCGGAGGGAGAAATCCCAGGACAGGAAAGGCTCGTCCACGTAAGCAAATTGGTTGAATTGTCCCATATCCTGACTACCTTGGGTGGATCGCGTCAACTGCAGCTGCTGCATGTGGGAGAGACCAGACTGCGAAAGCGGCAATTGTGTGGAACCCATGTCGGTGGCGGGGTTGGGAGAGTGGTGGTAGGTAAAGAGGTTGTACTTGCGCCGCAGCGGCGCCCATTGCTGCTGGGCCTCTCCGATCACGCGCATCTGGTCGAATCCAAGCAGCGAGACTCTGGCATTGGACCCATCGGTAGCTTGGGTCAGAGAGCCGGACGAGACGTTTTGGAGACCGGTCGAAGTGGACGGGACATTGTTGGAGACATCGAGGGGATCATATACACGGATGCGAGAGTTGATCCATGAGAACGGACGGTGAAACTGGCAGGGTAAGCTGACGAAACGGTGGTAGGGCATCTCTTTTTGAGGACACTCACCCGCAACACTTCGTTCTCGTGCTTATCAAAGACATGCGTCACAAAACTCCGGTGGGTTCGAAACCACTGCCGCGCCATCATGTTGGTCATCCCTCGTTCCTGCTCGGCCATGTACCCAATGTGATTTCCATTCGCATCCATAATGACATATTTGTTGGCTTGTTCGAAACCACTACAGGACATCCATCTGTTAGCTTGACACCGACTGACAATCCATAGGGATAGAGTAGTTACTCACATCATCACATTCATCATCTCCAGTTGCCGTTGCACCACCAGTCCCGAATTTACCAGAAGATTCGTCGCCGGATGTGTTTCCTTGAGCACGCCATTGGGGTCCTCCGGTATATGGACCGGGGCGAGTAGAGTGTTGTGCGCGGGGTCATAGTTTGCATTGACCGAACCCGGTTGATCTGTCCCTGGATTCGGCGTCTCTGGTTGCCGTGGCGGAGGTCCTGGTTTCCGGATGGGCTCTGGCCTCCGAATTGAATTGCGCGGGCCACGAGGGCTGACTCGTCCTCTGGTAAAGGAGCTGGCGAAAGCTCGACTGGGCTTTTGGAGCAACCGCGCCGGGTGCGGTCGGAGTTGAACACTCCACATGGTGCGGTAGGTATTATAAGGTAGCCAGCGCAATGGAACTGTGCTATGGAATCCACCAAAGGTTGTTTTTCTGGGGAAAGTTCGGTGGAAGGCAGATATTCAAGGTATGAGGAACAAGATGAAGTTGTGGCGGTTACAGCAGAGAGAAATGACGAAGTTGTTCTGGCGGCGGAGTTAACCCCGGAGATAACCCCCCACCCACTATGACTCCAAGGATGGAGTTACTACTTGACAACATGAGCAAAGTTGTATACACGACAAGCCTATTGTCAGAAAACCAGAAATCTTGTACAGTTGCATAGGTTGAATTTTGGTTTTCCTACGCCTAAAGAAGCTTACCAGTCTTTTTCTATACAGACTATATTTGGAAAGGAAGCGAGTATACATATCTCAAACTCATGAGCCATCATCATGAAGCACCAGGAATGAGAGTGTGGCTTAGTCTCCTCAACAAGTCATTACACCTTACTGGAGAGTTCAAGCTCCCCTACACGATATCGAACTGTCCAGCTCCAAACTGTACACACAGGCCTTTTTTTGCGATTCTCTACTCTCGAGAATCGTATCGCCGTGTATACCTCGAAAAAGGTACTCTCGATTCAAAGAACCTATTTAGCTGACATGCGGCGTTTCGAGAGAATATACGACATTGTCGAGCCGGTCGAGGAGTATCGTCAAGGTGGCTACTATCCAGTGCATCTCCACGACGTATACAATAAAAGATATGAGGCTATTGGGAAATTGGCTTTCGGCCAATATTCAACAGTATGGCTTGCACACGATCAATGGTGAGTCTCCCTATCAGCAGACGGTCTTTCCCCAAAGAGAACTAACTCGGACTTCTAAGGCTCCAACGCCAGGTTGCATTGAAGATAATGAAAGCAGATGCTTCCAAAAGCAATAAAGAACTTGATATGTTTCTACATTTGTCAGCCGCAGGCGTTGATCATCCTGGAAAAAAGCATATTATTGAATTACTAGACTACTTCGAGCATGATAGTCCAAATGGCACACACTTGTGTCTCGTGCTCCCTTTAATGATGGCTGATGGTGGAGCAATGACTGTTAATGGGAGACCACACCAAGCAGTGTCCGTCCGATCTATCACGAAGCAAGTATTACTAGGTCTCGACTTCCTTCATACCCTAGGCATTGTTCATTGCGGTATGTCAGCACCCCAGGCATGAAATTGGCTGTCTTCTGATTCCCCTGAAGATCTACAGCCTGCAAATATTATGATTTCAATTCCTGGAACAGTTCAGAGCGAAATATCCCTGCAGCCCCCGGAGTTCACTCCGGTTAAGTGGCTAGAAGGTGCAATAATAGACAACAGCGCACCGGAATATTTGATCCCAAGCCAGAGAAGACGGGGTCAACTAGATGGTGTAGATCACTCGAAACTTTTCGTCAAGATTGGTGACCTTGGTGGAGGTATGATGCATCTATTGCTTCCATCCAAACCCAGCAGAAGAACTTATATCATACTAGCTACATCGAGTCGACAATGTGAACAGCTGCCAGGAACACCAACCGCTTTGCGTGCCCCTGAGCTCATCCACCGAAATCCTTGGAATGCGGGTATAGATATCTGGGCATTGGGTTGTCTGGTATAACCGCCGCCTCTCTCAATTCAGTACTCGATCTAATCATGTACAGATATTTGAATTAGCGACGAACGAGCCATTGTTCCCCCTTGGGTCTTTTGGACTCACAGATGAACAGGTCGACGAAGAGCACATTGACCTTATTAGCCAGCTGCTTGGTGAAGACGGTCATGTGAGTGAGAGCTTCGTAAGGCATCTGACAGACAGGTTGCCGCCTGACTTTGGCGCGGAGAACATCCAGAATCTTGCATCTTTCCTCTGGTCGACGTTACATCAGGATCCTCAATTGCGGGTGACAACTTCTACTTTACTCAATCACCCTTTCCTATTCGAAACTGAGAGTTGGGGGAGGGGGGATGAAGGGTAAATAAGCGTGGTTTTATACTCCTGGACAGACGGCGTATCGGGGTGCCATACCAGGAAGTAAGACTGGATCACTATCTACGACCATCTCTCTGGACAGACAGCTTGTAGACCATGACGCCGCCTGATTTGGGGTTTTCTGGTCCATTTCTGGCAAAGCAACTGAGCGTACAAAGGGGTATCAATGTATTGTTATTCGCTTACTGTTTACTTGTTTTGACTTTCCAGGATCATGATACACGCCATGCTGTCCTTAACTGGATATAGAGCACAACAATAACCACTGGATCTCAGAAGCGCAGCGACCACGCCTCAACCATGCAAGAACCAATCCAAAAAATTTACAGCAACCCCTTCCGTGCCAGCTCAATCTTCCGCGCCGCCTCCCCGGGCTTGTAACCCCCCTTCGAGACACAAACCGCGCTGCCTTCACCCAATTCCACCTTCTCCTCGACATCGGGATGCGGACACGGACAATGATGCGGGAAATGGACACATGCCAGGGTGCCAGGACAGAGGTATTTATCACACCGTGCTAGACCGTTCGATTAGCCCACTGCGGGAGTACATGAGGAGGAGCTCTGAGATACGTACAACTTTCCCACATGCTTTGATACCGGGAGCTGTCACTGGGAACATTCTGAGAAGCGCGCTGTTGCTCCTGACGGCCTCCTCCACCGCCGAACATTTGCTCGAAGAACTGGAACTGGGCGTGGGCGACGGATACCAGTAGGAGCAGGGCTCCTAGGGTCCGGAGTAGGTTGGGAAGCATTTTCGCAATGCGTAGTTGGGAGTGCGGGGATAATTCCGCAAGGGCGACAAATCTAAATATGAACGCAGAGTAAGTCTTGTATAAGATTGCAATGCGACCAAGACAAGTATAACTTGACAGAAGGGAAGTAGTAGAAGTATTCCTGTTGCTGTCCGATCAAGCCAGCTCGCGCCAGTTCACGTGACGCGCCAAGGCGGTCGGTCACGGGGAGAAAAAAGGCCTCAACATCTCCGACTCTCAATCCATCCCAACCCCGAATCCACGCCTGGGAATTCCGACAGAAAACGGGATCTCAGTCACAACTGCCCACCATGTTACAGTCCAGATTCTTAACGCCCATGCGGCTACTCGAACGGGCAATCGCCCCGTCGCTCCGTTCCTCGCAATCGCTCCCCCGACCGGCGACCACCGCTCCGTCGTCCATCCTCCCCCGACCACCAATCTCTGCCACGACTCCGTCCCCCCTCTCCAGCCGCCTTCTCCTCCCCTTCTCCCAAGTCCGCCACGCCTCGCACGCCTCCCAAGGTGCCGGCAACCGACACTCGCGCGACCCCGCCGGCAAAAGACTCGGCGCGAAGCGCACGGGCGGAGAGTACGTCGTGCCCGGGTGCATCATCTTCCGACAGCGGGGGACGAAGTGGTTCCCCGGCGAGAACTGCGCGCTGGGCCGAGACCACACCATCTACGCCACCGAAGCGGGCTACGTGCGGTACTACCTGGACCCGGAGCGCCATCCGGACCGCAAGTACATCGGCGTGTGTTTCGAGAAGGAGGGCAAGCTGCCTACGCCGCGGAATGCGCCCAGCCGGCGGAAGCTGAACCGCGTGGCGGTGCCGCGGATTGGCGCCGTTGCTGGCGAGTCTGCGCGCTCGGATCTCACGGCTGCTGTGGATGCGGAGGGTGTTATGGTTGCGAGTGTGGACGCTGCCACCGCCGCGCAGGGCGGCCCCCAGCTGCGTCCGGGTTATATGTACCGTGAGGCGAACTGGCAGATTGGTCGCGCTGCTGAGAAGGCGGGTATCACGGCTCAGCCGTATAACCGCAAGAATCGCTGGTTGGCGTGGCGGAAGAGACAGGCTCGTGCTGACCGTGCGGCCCAGATCAAGAGTCTGAAGAACAAGAAGAAGGCCAAGAAGGGCAAGGGTGGTCGCTAAACGATACATGTCAAAATATGTTTCTTTTTTTACTCTTTCTCTTTCTTCGTCCGGTCTGTTGACTTGTTGATTGGGATGGAATCGGTGCTCTGCTGTACTTATAGATGTTGCTAGCCATATAAATGTACCATGTCTGAAGCTTTCTTTTTTTTTCTTTCCCCCTTAGTTTCTCGAGAATGGAACGCCACATTCGTATTTCATAGCTAGATCTCACTAATAACCTGCACATACGCCTTTAACAAACAGGGGTAAACATGAGATAGAGGGGTATATTCGCTTTCGAATGTCGAACAATGAGACCACACATGCCGACTCCAACATCCAGTTAGACGCTCACATGATGAGCAAATCATTAAAGAAAAGAAACAAGAAAAGAAAAGCAAAACAACAGTAAAAAAGCCACGTCCACAACGCTACTGCGCCAACAACCTACCCAGAATCAAACTCTGGCAGACAAGCTCATTACTCACGATCCTAACATTGGTGGTATTCGCACCCAAGTCACTATCACCAGCGAAAGATCCCGCAAAGCCAGACCGCTTACGTTTCCTCGGCCGCTGCTGCGACTGCGGCTGAGAGGACTGCGACGGCTGCGACCCCGGCACCGACTGTCCGAGTAGGGAGCCTATGGCTGACGCCTTCTCCTCGCTGTCAACGTAGATCCAGTCCCAGCCGGCTCCGGGCCCAGCGCCCTGTTCGCAGGCAGCTCGCACGGATTTGACGTCCGGGAGTCGCTCCACGCGAGAGGCGCCCAGCGCGTACGTTAGGAAGAGATAGGTCTTGCGGCGTTCCTCGTCGGCTTTGCCACGGCCCATGACGATGAGGACCGACTGGCCGCTTAGGAAGCTCGGCCGCGCGGCGATCGTATCTGAGAGCCGGGCTTTGGCTGCTGGGTATGGGGTGAGCATGCGGGACTTGGTGGCCCCGTTTAGGTAGGACGATTCGCCTGCTGGAAGGAGGTACATTTCCCATTCGACGATGCGGTTGTGGGCGACGCAGTCCTCGATCCAGCGGTCTGAGAGGCAGGGGAGGTTGAGGGCTAGCGCTTGCATGTATTTCGGCCGTCGGGAGTGCTTGTCGGCTATGAGGCACGCGAACCCGACGTCTTCGGCACCGCTGGTGAGACGGAACTGACTGTTCTTGCCGTTGGTGGTTGAGGCGGGCGACTTTGTCGGAGTGGCTAGAGGGGCGTTGGACGGGAGCTCGAAGAGTTCGTTGAAGCCATCGTGGAGGATGCGTCCGTCGTTCTCCAGGATCATCTTCACTATGCGAGACTTGGTGTCGGCATTTTCGCCGTACGAGACCGCAAAGACCATTCCGGCAAACAAGCCGCTTGAAAAGCGGATGCTGCGGGACAGACGTGTGCTGGGAGACGCCGGCGTCATGTGTCTGTCGGAAGGCGTGCAGAGGCCTGACTCCACTTGTTTTGATGCTGAGGTATAGGTGTACTGCCTGTCCTTGAGCTGGTTCCACAAGATCGTGTCCAGGTATATCCGGGATATCGGGACCTTGACAACATTTTCAGGGCCTGGAAGTCCGCCGTTTGGCAGACTTTTGCGCTGCTTTGGGCCCAACAGTAAAGTCGAGTGGCCATAGATATCAGTTACCGGTATTGTACCATTGGCAGATTCCCTCGCAAGTTCATCGACACTGAGTTTGTTTTCCAGACCTCGGATGATATGGGTGACTTTGGGAACGTTGGGTACATCGACCTTCACGGCATCGCCAATCCGTAGCTCCAGCCGTTTGACCGCGCCAAGCGGCACCTCGACAGGGGTGCTATCTTCGAATTTTACCAAATAGCGAGACTGTGAAGTCCCAAATGGCTTCCCGAAACATGTTGCAGGGTAATACGCCCGCTTCGGCCCACTCCAAGGAGCAAGAACCTGGTTGAGTGCGATTGGCGCATTGTCCCCGCTAGGGACATGTTCTTCCCGCCTCGAGGACGCCGCCGTTCTGACAGGATCTTCTGGGGTAGATTTAATGGTTGGTCTTATCTTGACAGAGAATTCCTTCCGTGGCTCTTCCTGAATGGGAGTTGACTCCTGAGGTTCGTGCGTGATCACTTGATCCGTTGTTTCTCTCGGGGTTTCCACAGTGGGTTCACTGTGTGGCTTTCCATTCACAGGAGCGGTACCTGCGTGTTTGGGCTTTGTATAACCAGGCATCCTTGTTTCTCTTGTCTCCTCGGCAGCAGATTTACTCTGCAGCTCTTTACGGGATGGCATAGACTCCTTGGGCTCACGCGCGGGAACTGGTCGGGGCTCTGCTTCTTTCGACCCTTCGCTTATAGCTTCATGGCGTGATTCGTCCCGGATAGGAATAGGCTCTTCGGTATCATCTTTCGTAATAGGTTGCACGTCTGCCTTCTGAGGCCTATGCTCCTTGGGGGGCCGCTGTTTTGGGATATGAGAGCGACCAAGATTCCTCGCCCGCTCCTTACGAGAGACATGAAATTGAGGTGAGTCGTCGATGTCCCACATGGTATCAGCTTGCCGTGAAGGGTTCGTGCGTCGTTCCAAGACTGTCCGCAGCTTCTTTGCTGGTTCTGTCGGCTGTTGCTCACCATCTTCCGGGATACGATTTCGATGCGGAGGAGGGAAGAAGGCAGACGGACGAGGGGTGACTGGGACGATCGGGTCCGAGGCATAAAGACTCTGTCCATCATTCCCGCGACGCTTCTTCTTTGGGGTTGGTGACATTGCGACTGCAGATCTAAAGTCTCGATCATCCGCCGATAATATGTTAAAGTCGACGTCAAAACGACCGGCATCCGCGTAGGGCGAGACATCGGCAGCGATCTCCGTGAGAGCCCTGCGCTGTCTTCCACTCGGACTGGAAAATATCTTAGAATGGAAGTAGTCTTTCGCAGGGGAGGAGCTGTCCGAGAACAGAGGCTGGGAACGAGTAGTTCGTTCGTGTGTAGCGACGTAAACAGGGGGTAGGTCGTCGTCCTCCTGGTCCATGGCATCGTTGTTCCCGTCACCAGCCCAAGCCTGGCTGTGGAAGCGACTGGGACTCGTTTCTGGTATACTCGTCGATGGCATAACATCGCCAAAGCTTTCTGGGCGTTGGGCGACAGGTGTCTCGGCAACACGAGATGGCATTGACGACGACTTTTCTCCGTGATCCTTTTTTTGCAATTTATCACCGAGAACTGCGTGGCTTTTCATAGCAGGAATGCCTTGCCAGTCTCCGTTGGCTTCCTGGGTAGATGGAACCCGAAACCTGGTTGAAGCGCCAACCTCCGAACCGGGGGAGTCTGACCTAGCCCGAACTGCGGCGTTGTGATCGTCAAGCCTGAATGAGACACGACTGCGTTGAGATTCAGAGGGAGGAGATGACTGTATGCCAAGGTTTTTCGTAGGGGACGGCGTGGTCTTCGAAGGACCAGCATGGCGTCGTGGACCAGAACTGAGGACGTGGTTACCATTCCGCGGTCCATCTATGTTGGTATTTTCAAGATCATCACCGTCTTGTTCCTCCGGAGATTTCTGCGAGTCTTTTACAACGAATATCTGGGATGACCGACCAGTCCCGCTGAAATGTTCATCTACAGTGGGATCCTGGGAATTTGAAAATGGATGCGCATGCTCCGCTATCCGCTGTCCAGAGGTATTGGCTGGGCTCTCATATAGATCGAGGACCTGAGACAGCCGGCCGTGAGCGCTGCTTGCACCATCAAGTTGGTTTTGTGAATTGTCCAGACAGTTTTCTTTATCTTCCTCGGTTGAAGAATTGGGGTCTTGAGACCGAGGGACTGGCCGAAACGACTCCTCTTCCTGTTCTGTTTCTTCTTCGCTGGTCACTCCCACGGTGGGAGCAGCGGCGCATTCTTGCATGTCATCCTCAGAGGTCGCAGGCACAGGCGGCACCGGCCCCTTCCGTCGCTCGTGCCGCCCACTCGGCGACATGCCACGCATACTGGCGGGTCGCTTCCGCTGGGTCGGCGACCTCGCAGGAGCTGTGAGGCCGGCGAACTGCGCCGTAGTTTCCGCATCGATCGTCTTCTGTCTCCGCAAGTGTTCGACGAAACTAGGTTCTTTATCGAATTCACCGTCGCTTTGGTCCTCCGAGTAAACGATTTCCGCCGATCGGGCCATTCTCTCTTGCATAGCCTTGTCGCGTCGAGACTGCGATTCTTTCATAGTTATATAGTGCAAATGTGGCTCCGACGAGTCTTGCGGAAAGGTGGCCGCGAGGTTATGCAACGGTGACGATAGGCCATGCGAGATCGCATGGTTCTGGATCGGAAGATTAGGCGATGGCCGTTCAGACAGGGGTTCCGATAGCTGCCCATTGACCAACGGCGAGGACGGAACTTGAGTTGCCCTAAAAACCTGGCTCAAGGCCATAATCCCACCGCTCGATTCAACATTCGTCGCTAATGGATTTCGCGAGGCGCACGGGGTTCCAGTTGCGGGCGCATCTGGGGGAGCCAGCTTCGCAGCCGATGCCGGAGTCTTCGATAGGAATCGTTGGGATTCGGGGAAGAGGTTTGGTTGGTAGACCATAGGAGATGATTCTCCTAGTTTGGAGCTGCTCTGATCATCGTTATCTTCCAGATTGACCTCATCTGTGTTGGCGGCGTCAAACCCGGACAAGAGGTCAAGATGTCCACTATCTCCCTCGTGCAGAGTCATGAGCGTCGCACGATCCCCAATCCCAAGGTTGCTATCGAGCGCAGCCGCGGTGGCCGCCTCCTTGTTCTGCCGTATCACATCGTCGTAGACCGATTGCGAGATCACCTGCGTATCCGACGGCATCGTGTCTGCGGCGTCCATTCTCAGATTCTGGGGGCCTCCAGGGCGAATGCCAGACCCTCGCTCAGGGGACGGCGAACGAGGTTGATGCGACGGGGACTTCCGCATGGCCTCCTGGCTAGCAAGCGGCACGCTCTCATGCGAAATGTGGCAGCGTGTCTGGTCGACGTCTTTCGAAGGTAGGTTCTCAGCCAGCTCAGGCTCATTCAAAAGATGTTGCGATGGTGGAACATCCTGGATGAAATGACCGGTGTTAGTATCATCCACCGACCGACACAGGTGACACTCACCAAGCCCAGCGCGACGCGTTGTAATTTCACAATATCCAGGCTGTCATCCTGGGTTTCCATGATCACCTTCACTTGCAAATCCCTACGCCGCAATAGAGAATTTGCATCATCAGGGAGGACACTTCTGCTGTTGTCAGACAAGCTGGGGGTGGAATTCTACTCCGCAGAGACGGTTGGGGATCGATCAATCGGGAGTTTCGCCAAACGCGAAACGCGTCCCGCACGTGATATGCAATATTACCTGTTTGGGACGGGCTAAGCCTTGGGCGCAAGGCTCTCCACCCTGTCAGATCGCAAGCCATAGAATGGAGATTGATTTAAGGTTTGTCTTTGTATTGAGTCTATGGGGTTTACGGGGGAAATCTGGGTATGCGCCAGTCAAAATGGCGGTGGTGGCAGGGGATAGGCTCGTGTAATGGTCCCCTTCAAGTGGTACTACCATGCCCCAGTCACGACGCAGTCATTTAGGTCTAGCTTTGCGCATCTCTACAAAGGTAGACAGACGGGTACATAACGGTTGACGGGAGCTGAGAATCTCCTCTATTTGATTATTCTCACTATTATTTTGCATACCCTGGAAGGGTTGAGTGTGATTCCTTCCCTGAAGGTCGGTCGCTTTTTTCTACCCAGTGTTTGATATCATATAGTACATTATAACCCAAGCAACGGGAGCTCAATCGCGCGTCCGATTGGGCACCCACCGTCGCATCACCATCTCGCGGACGCTGTAACGAGAAAGAAGATCCCCGATATCACTCGTGGAACCTTCCTCTGCGCCGCAAGGGCCCGGTGGTGGCACATCCACATAGCAGATCACTAGGCTCTTCTTGACCTGAGCTTGCACGCGGTTCACGCAATGAAGCCACCACCAGCTCCGTGTCTGGTTCCGGTCACATTGCGCTCGACGGGCCTCGGTCTCAGACCAGTAGGGGTGGCTGTAGGACGGAATGACGACAACGGCAAACTCGGCGTGGGAGAATACGGGGCCGCGGTTGTAAAGGAGATAATCCACGCCGAACTTCACGCCCGAGCGCACTACCCACCCCAGGGACCGAAAATGGTGGTACACGGCATATGACACTAGGAAGGGGTCGTCCGGTTTCGGAGCGACGGAGGAATCGTGCGGGGGAAAGTGTGAATGTTGGCAGAATAGTGGCAGTAAAGAGGATGCCGGCAGCAAGGTCTTTCGCTTGCCATCGTAGACATCTAGGGTACCAAGTCCGTAGACGAGGAAAAATGCCTCCTCGTTGGACAACTGCAGGTGCTCCTCATTCTGGAGCGGGGCCGGCTCATGAGGCTCACCCTCGGCCCCGACGGGATCGAGCAGATGAACAGCCGAATCGGGCGCGATCTCTTTTGCCTGGACGACTGGTGAAAAGCGCACAGTTTTACCATTGGCCGGCCGCTTCCCGGCAGGAGCAGCCCCACGCTCCTCCTCCTCCTCTTTTTGTGCAGCTAGCCGTCGCGACTCTAGGTATCTGGCCTCTCTGGCTTTTCGCAAGGAGAATTTCTCGGTGTTCGGGGCCGTGCCGTCCGTGCCGTTCGTGAGACTGTCGGCGGACGGTGGCAGGGTCGTGTGGTCAACGGACAAATCGGCGGCTTCGCGTGCGGCAGCTTCCGCCTTGAGTCTTTCCTCCACGGCGACCCTCTCCATCCTCGCTCTCTCCAATTTCAGCTCACGGCGCTCGGACCTGCGTTGGCGCGTCATATCTTCACTCGCGACCGTCCCCAGAAGCCCTCTCCGCTTCTTCTCCCGACCCAGCCAGCTCGGCTCACTTCGACTCAAGGTTCCTTTGCCGAAGAAACCCATTTCCCACAGGGCACGGATCGCCCTCTCGTCCGTGACGTGGACAGACGAGGTGTCTGCATCGAAATAGGCAGGATAGACCTCCTGGTGAGGGGGAGCAATAAAGTAGGTCAAGTAAGACAGCAGCACGCTGACGATCGACAAGGGATTATGCGGGATCAGCGGCGGAAGAGGATGGACATTGATCGGAAGGGGAAAGCGATAGATCTGTTTGAAATTGGGTCTTGGGGCTCGAGGGGCACGAGGTCGAGGAGCACCCTGCTTCGATTCAGATTGACTAGGGACTGGCACCGCCGCCGATGGCGAGCTGGTGGATGTAGAATCATTCGCCATGGCTCATTTATGGTAATAAATTGGATTGATTGGAAAATTCTACTTCAAGAGTAACCGCGAAGAGTCAGCGACACAGCTCTCCGTTACGCGAGACCCACACTGCCAAACAGTGACCAGGAAGAATAAGAAAAAAGCGCAAAAACAAGAACAAGTACTTGAATTATTCTCCTCAGATACCGTTGTAGTCAAATACACCCATCATTGACAACAGCGAGAAATCAAAGTGCCATTGCCTTTGGGTATAAATTGTTATCATCACCGGAGAACAGAGACAAGCACCTGTCACAAGCCTGACAGTGCTAGTTGATGCTTACCAGAAAGCCTTTTCTGGATCATCCACGGTCCCACAAAGAAAACCGACGTTGTAGATATTTAGAATACAGGTGATCGGTAGAGAATACCTCCAGCATGATCATGCTAAATGCCGTGGGCGATGCGCATCATCATATCATCGTCATCACGAGCATCCTCCAGTGTCTTACTATGTGGACGGAGGTCGTTTTGGTTGTGAAGAGAGAAGAGAAAGTGAGAATTGCGCTGGTGTCGCAACTTAAAAAGACGTTGTGGTGACTAAGCATCCGGTTAATGCAGCACTAACCCAGTCGAGTTAGTCCTCTTTCTGCCGAAGTATAGAAGGGCACCAACATCGTGTAGCTGCATTGAGACAACACTCGGTTGTATCTGAATTCTCTCTTCAGGCTAGCTAACGATGGCTCTCGAAAATGTGAGCTCAGACAGATACAGCTGTCGCAACAAATGCTTCTGTAGGGTGGTGGGAGACATTTCGAAGATTGAAGGTATGGCCAGGAGAGTATCTCCATTTACTTGTCAAACGGCCATGCATCTTCCCATGCGGCGCGTTCAGTCTCCGAACATGCAACTCGGTCGATGAACTCCGTCTTCGCTTGTTCCAGGCGCTCCTTGGCGTGATGGTACTGGTCGTGCCGCGCAACGCCTTTTTCAGGCCCCAGGTCGCCCAAGGACTCTTTCAACTGCCGCATCAATTCCATGCCTCGAATTGCACCAGAGGAGTCCTCATCGATAGAGGCGGCTTCAGTCGCAGTGAATTTAATAGGAAAGGGTGGGCTCCCCGAGGCGAAAACCCCTGGTAGACAGGGCCATTCATCCTGCAACTGAAGAACCATAGATAGGTATAACGCCTCCCCGTCGACAAGGAGATTCTGAGCCAACAGCATCATATCAAAACTTGTGGAGCGTCGAAACTCCATCGCTTCAAATAGAGTCGCGTTTTTTCCAAGCGTAAGTTTTCGGTACAGAGTGAGGAGAGATTGGTTTAGGTATAGGGACTTGGCCTTGCATCGTTCCACAGGATCAAGATGGTCCAGGTTATCCGGGAATCGAGGTGGATTGAGACTGTCCGAGCTAGATCCGTCGAAGTCAAGAAAATAAGGCACACGGGCATGGTCAAAGAGTGGTAAAAGTTCGCTTGACTGCCAATCGATAATACCGAGTACTTCTGCCGGCCTGCCTGGGTTGACAAAGATGTTCTCGGCGTGTAGATCCGGGTGCCACAAGTAAGAAGATGTAATTGATCGATCCAATGGCAATAAATACTTCAGCAGACGGAGGTAACAAGTAAGCGCAGCTATTTTCTGGGAGCGAGAAGG
Source organism: Aspergillus neotritici (assembly GCA_023619815.1). NCBI lineage: Eukaryota > Fungi > Ascomycota > Eurotiomycetes > Eurotiales > Aspergillaceae > Aspergillus > Aspergillus neotritici. The sequence continues at coordinate 103,829 of JALZYL010000038.1, read as the reverse complement.
TCTATATGTGCCTGGGCCATGCAGTGACACTGGCGACCTGGGCAGCTCAGATATGTTCTGCACACAGGCGATTTCTCGCAGGCCAATCGCGGTTTTGTAGTCTTCCACGGTATTCCCTAGCATGATAATATGAGTATAAAACTTACTGCGTATCGGTGGATTTCCTTACAAGGACCTCGATCAAAGTCCAATGCCATCCTTCCATCGTCGACGAACTCCCGTCCCGTGGATGGGCCGATGGAGAAATCAGGCTCCTTGACTCTAGATCCCTCTGCCTTGAAAACAGTGCACTCGTCACAGTTAGTTAGATCAGATGAATAGTACAGACTGCCGTATTGGGAGAATGACGCCGACATCCAAGATTTTTGATACCCAGAAATTGTTTTCACGAGTTCAAACCTCTCCTTAATATCCATTTTTGGCCAAATCGCGTCCAGCTGCACCCCAGAGACGTTTTCCATGATTATATACTCAGCCCCAACCGGACTATTGCTTGCTTTTGAGCTCCATGCCAATACTTTCGGCACCGGTGTCCCCAACCTATTCCTGACCTGTAGATAAACATTAGAACAGAGATGAAAACCAGTTCAATCATTCTTACAAAATCCATCGTCGCCACTTCGCTTGCAGTTGTATAATGGGGGCGTCCCGCATTGGGGTTCGGTACTTTGCCTACAACCTGCGCGCCGTTGTCCATGGTGAAAAGGAAAGTCTTGTTGAACATTCCATCCGGAAACTTGTCAACCTGGACACACTGTGTAGGATCCAAGCCTACAGCTTCAGCAGCGCGCTTTGCAAACTCATTCATATTGAACTGGACGTGTCGAATGGCCATTTCATGGGCTTCGTTGACTAGAAATCGTCCTCTTGTATAATCAAAGAAGGGTGCGTGAGAGTTCCAGTCAGTTGGAGATGACTGGGAACGGTCGCTCCGCTGTCCATTGGTAGAGTGCGACAACGACATTTTGTTCGCCTTGTTGAGTGGGAAATACAATCGGCGACTCATGTTTAGCATAGGAGGATATCTGTTGACGGACATGGCATATCCAAAGACGAAGTATATTGTTCAGGTAGGGATAAGCCTAACAGGTACGCGGACAAATCGAATGTATTTGGTGAACGCAGGGATTATCATGTCCATGGAATGTAGCCCGGTGCTAATATGGCATTGGATCAGGCAAAGAATTCAAGACGTGATTCAGGAAGAAATTGGGAGAGAGAAGTGAGAAAGCTAGGACGGCGCTGTTGTGCACTTGAAGATGCAGGCGGGCGGTCTGTCCGAACAAACCAAAGCATAGCGAAGCTAACCCTAGTAGGCGGCATGGGATACACAGCCTCTTGTTATATAACTTCAATGTTGATCTGTCCAAATACTGGGTATGTATTTCATAGGTTCCGACTATTCTATAAACTCTCGTAAATTGGCCATCATCATAAACATATGCAGATATGAGGGACAAATGAACCTCAGCGCAGAATAATAATCATGAAAGAAGACAAGACCCCCGGAAATTTTTTGGGCCAAACTCCAAACCAGAACCTCATCTGATGCCATTATCGCTTGCGGGAGTTGATATTCCTGCCAGCGCCTACCCGGACTCGTCCTCCCTGCCGACTGCGTTCTCCAGTCAGGATGCCGGGCAGGTAATCTTCGTCCATCAAGTCGTGTTCTTTTCGCTGTCTTCGGCTCTCTTCAGCAGTGGCCCGAGTGTACTCCTTCTGGTCTTCAGCAAGAATCAGCTCCGTTCCCCAACCACCCTTGCCTCCGCCGCCTTTCCACTTCCCACTCGAACTACCGGCGACAGGCTTGGGAACGCTGAATCGGTTGCCCCGGTTGTTCCATTGCATGTTCTTCTTCAAGTGCATGGTGAACTGGCCGTTGGCATGCGTGGTGCAGGAGACACGGGTGAGGGTGTCCTTGCCACACCGCGGACAAAACTGCTTGTTCATGTCTTTGGTGGTCAGGAAACAGGCGTGGCAGCGTTTGATGAAGGACTTGAGATGCTGGATTCGTTGCAAGGTCGACGTCGAAAGCAGGTTCAAATTCATCTGAAGCAGAACATTTTGGCACTAAAAACGTAACAAATAGACTTGTGGTCAGCTATCTTGCCTCGCGACACAGTTGGGTTGCACTTACGGCAAAATCGGTAGTCATGGTAGCAACCTGCATGACCTTCGGCCCTGGCCCAGCAGATGCCGTGCCATTCTCATCACGGACCTGGTGCTTTTTCAGGTTGGAGGGTGTGATCCAGCCTCCACCGTCCGAATCTTCCGCATCGTCTTCTTCCTGCGGTTCTTGGGCATCCGAAGGGTTCGCCTGTCCATTCGGTTCGGGCACGTCTGGTTGCGCCTCCTCAGACTCCTTCTTTTCCTCCGACTGGCTGCCATCTGTTTCCAATGACGCCTTATTCAAGTCCTCCGTGACCGCATCCACCTCGGCATTGCTGGTCGGCGCATCCGACGAGGCCGGGGCTGCTTCTGCCTTCGGTTCCTCTTCCTTCACGGGCGGCTTTCCATTGACCTGCTTTTGACCCGGTACGCTTCGCAACCTCCAATCGCCGCCGTTCCTCTCACACTCAATCTCGTAAGCGAGCGCCAGGACCTCAATATCCGTTTTACTCAACACCGATCGGTCGCCGGTCTTCCTCGAGAACTCGCTCAAAACCTGAAAACTTTTCGGAGTCGGGTTGCGCTGCTTCACAAACGGCAGATAGAGCGTCTCGACGCGATTCCGGGCGTCGGGATCGCGGATCTCACGGACGACCGACGAGGGGATGACGAGTTCCTCGCACTGTGCCAGCAGGGTCGATAATGGCGGGGTATTTTTTAAGATGGGGCCCGCATCGAGAACGATTGTGTGGACCGGTTTGGGGGCCGTCGAGGCTGTCGAGTCCGTCATTCTGTTTGTTTCAACCCTCTGCGACCCAGAGAATCTTATTGGGAGGCAGTTGGGAAGAGATAGTGGGGAGTGGTATTGTCCTGAACAATTGTAACCATCTAATGCGGGATGAAGAAGATACGGCAGGGAATTTTTTTCTCTATCTGGTCCGTGCGGCGGGATCCTTATCTTAGCGTCGGAGGCGGCCTGATCGGGCCGGTCAAGTCGATGAAACACCAACAAACAACAAACAACGACATTTTGGGATCTATCTGTACGGCGATGCTAGAGAGTTTACGAGTCAACTTGATGGTTCCTATCGAGTCCGATTCCTTTGGGTCGCAAGAGTCGACCGTGCGAAAATCAGGATTTTATCTATCTATGGCATGATCCTGGTTAGTGGTATCCATCGGGACATGCATCATCCATGGAAACTGCAGGGTAGGAAATCCTCGACCAGAAGTACCGAAGAGATCGAAGAGCTGTACAGTTCGCAGTCTCGATGCAGTCGAGTAATGCTGTGCTTGGGCACGTGAGGCTGGATCGTGGACGATCTGTAAGTCAGCGTGGTGCATTTTGGCTGGCGCAAACAATGCATTAAAAGCATATATATGTCTAGGTATATTTATATCAGCTGAAGAAAAAGTAACAGCAAGCCGCATACCTCGGCAAGATCAGCGGTGGAATTGATCTATGTGTCAACAAATCAAGGATACACAAGTACTCTGCAGCTCATGCATATGATTTCCATCTTTTCCCGCTCCATCGTACGTAAGACGGCCCCCCAGTTTTATTGCTGCGATAGCTGCAGATATGTTTGACGAGTGACGGTGGCACTCTTCAGCTGCGGCCCATGTGAGGGTTTCTTACGTCTTCATCAAAAGTACTTTGACGGACACTCGATCCATAGGAATCATGGGAGTGCCTTTGTCAATGCAGATACGTGCATTCGGTGACCCAGCCGTTTGAAATCTTCCTGGATGATCATCGAGACATTGTGATCCATGCGTTATCCTTGTACGCGACGATATACTGCCTGGAGATGTCGAGCTGGTCGTTGCCAAAAGTACCCTCGGAGGGGTTGCTTGAACGAGATACGTCCATTGTATATATGAAAACGACCAAGTGGATGATTCCCTACTATCCCGGGATACCAGCCTCTTGTCCATCCGAATGGATAGATTCAAATATATTCCTTACAAACAACAGGGAAATCAAGAGGGTAGTGCTCCACTTCTTACCGGAACCACCCGAAAGGCGAGAACAATGACCGACAGGGGTGTGGCACCTTGAACCCAGATATAGATGGGAATATGTCGAAGCAGGGGCCGATTTTGACATTCATACTTTGGATGAACCTATCATGGCACGAACTAGTCGAATCCCAGACGCAATAATAGTATGCTATAAATGTCAGCAAGGTCGATTACTATGACGATGGTCTATATGTCCGTGCGGCCAGCTCCCCTGACATCTCCTATACACCGTCTCATTGCCAAAGAGAGACATTGGCAAACATTGGCTTGGCCTGTTAATAAAAGATCCAGGCCCAATCATCCCCCACTGTCAGCAAAGTAATTTGGCGATTTGAATGCTGACGCTCCTCTCAGCTGCCCACCTGGGACAGAGAGGAGTAGTCGATCTGGGCTGGCTGAGAGTCAAAATCTAATAGTTTCGTAGGGGATGGTTCAATGGCCATACCTCGATAATTGACCACAATCATAGAAATTAGGACTTGCTGAGGTTCACGATCACTGTGGGACGACCCGTGATCTCTGGGCATCCTCATACTCCACACAGCCCACGCTTTCTTTCACTCCACTTCCACTTCCACTCTCACTCTCACTTTCCACCTATCCACCTTTAGTCCCAGCCCAACCGAACTATATCTGTATCTATTGTCACGCCAAGATGACCTCCTGACTCTTCTCGAGCAAGATGGAAGTTTGTCCTCCGATCGTGTGATCGTTAAACGATAACATGGCGACGCCTTTGTTCGAAGATGCCCTCAAAACGAAGGGTCCATTGCGCCCGCCGAGCAAAAATGTGACCTGTCAACCGATCGAACGGACCGTGATCTTCCAGACTCTCGATGAGAAGATGTTTGATCTGGAGTCATAGTGGGGTGGTGGCCTTTGCCAACTGAGAGTCCTGGTGTTATTTGCGATACTGATGTATGGTACTTTCGTCCCCCCTGCATGTTCGTTATCCAATGTGGCTCACGTCGGCGGCAATCACGCCTGCAGACCACACAAGTCCGCCAAAAAAAGAAATATGATATGTCGTCTCCTCCAGGGCTCAACCTAACAGGGCTAACGGGGCCCCTCTGTCGCAGTTCTATCGTCCATTGTGCGACTCGATTGGAAATTATGTTCTCTCTGTGCACACCATTGGTGTCCTGAGACGGTACCCAATTTTGTCACAGGGGACGAGGGTTTGAGGTTGTATCCCTTACTCTTTAAATCTCCTACAAATTTGAGGATGGAATGATTCCCTTGCACGCCTTAACCCCTTTCCTACTACCTAGGAGACTACGAAACGAGACAACTGATGTCACGAAGGAGGGCCGAGATGTCTCCCTGTCACTGTTGTTTCTCAAATTCTTGATTCGACCAGGGTGCGCTCTCGGGAAGAAAAATTGAATCCCTGCTGCAGCATTTCAGACTTGACTCGGGGGAGGGTCTCTTTGACAGCTCCAGGTGCACTGGAAGAGACCAGCAATTCAGGCATGTTGGTCGCCACGATCTATCTACCACAACGTAGGACGTGATTCTATAGATCGTATTGGAAGAAATCAATGAGAACTAGGAGTCCGTGTATGCGGATGGACGTCTCGATGCACACCGATCTCCCCACATCGTCATTCGACCAAGGGCTTCGATTCGTTGTTGATCCTTCAACGCCCGGTCCACCAATGCTTCTCTCTCTCTGACTGGACCGGATCGACTCCCTCGACAGTGGAAACAGCCTTTGCTCTCGTTGATCACTGACGTTGGCTACAGCCCTAGTAACTCCAAAGGACTGGAATTGGTCACTTGATCGTCCATGTCTTAGGGGATCTAGTAGGCTCCGCAAAAGTCAAATACGAAAGGGAACAAAAAAAATAAAAAAAATAAAAAGGACAGAGAGAAAGTTCACATCTCGTTCCCATGGATCTGGATCTCTCGACTTGTCCTGTTCAAACGGTTACTGTGGCTTTCCCCGATCATTTGCTTATTTGTCCCCTCCCTTGCTTGCTTTTCCCTTCGTCGCCTCCCTTCTCCCTATTGGACTCAACCCATGTCTTAAGTCTGGACGCCGGATCACCAGTCCGAAAAAGCAATGAGACACTGAGGAATGATCTTCACTGACAGGGCAGTGCTTTTGATTTCTTTCAAAAGTTCGAGGCGTTTCTGGGGTCGAAGCCAGGAAAGGTTTATAGGTCCATCGTTCCCCCACCACCCGATCTTGCCTTTTTGCTCTGCGATGTGATCGACAACATACTCCTCCGGTAATATTGGGCATGGGCCATACATATCTGCTTGCTTCAACGTTGCCATTCCCAATTGTGTTCACCGGCAGCCTGGTCGGTACTGATTACAGAAGCACTAGGGCAAGATCGACCAGAATCTGAGAGAAGGAACAGAGCTTGACTCCGTCTTGGACGCGAGAATGACGGGATCTACTCCTGGACTCCGTCGAAGAGACGGAGTCCAACCGTATCTCTCCCATGGAGGAGCCAAAGCACTGTCTATCAGCATCGTCTTCACGACCCTAGCATGCATTTTCGTTGTCGCACGAGTCTACACACGACGGGTGTTGATGAAACGAATGGAAGGCAATGACTGGATGGTTCTTCTTGCCCTGGTAAGATGAGCTTGAAACATATAGCAAACAACCCCACCCAATGACACTGACATCCGAGCCCAGGTGTTTTCCTACGTCTTCATGGGGTTCTTCATAGTGGAGGCCTTGAACGGAATAGGGATGCATGGGGCCGACATTCCACCCGAAATTCTCTTAAAACAGATGAAGGTAAGAAACCTTTCGGGGAAAGTCGTTACAGCGCAGTGCCTGACTGTCCGTGGCAGGCCTTTTGGATCACGATCCCTTTCTACAATGCTGCGCTGTTGAGCGCCAAGGCGTCTATCCTCTTACAGTACTATCGCGTCTTCCAAACATCACGGATGCGCACTATCTCGTGGGTCATGATAGGTGTTTTGGCAACATATGGGTCGTGGGCGGTCCTGAGCGCCTTTCTCAATTGCATTCCGGTGGCCAAATTCTGGAATCCATCCATCCCGGGCTACTGCCTGAACCAAAAGGGGCTGTGGTTTTCCAATGCGTCCATGCACATCGCTACCGACTTGGCCATCTTGCTCATTCCGATCCCGGCCCTGATCGGACTCGAGATTCCGAAGAGGCAGAAGCTCGCCCTGATCTCAGTTTTTGCCCTTGGTGGATTGTGAGTCGGATCTCTCCGCGTATAGAAAGTTCAAAGGCAGCGGCTAACACCGAGATCCCTGCAGCGTTTGTGTCACCAGCGTTTGCCGCTTAGTTTCCTTGAAGAAGATCGCCGAGTCTGACGACCCTACCTGTACGACATCCCAGCCTCCTCCCCCCAGAAAAGCAAAAGCAAAAGATGAAAGCTGATCTTTTGTCTTGTTTAGATGACAACGTCGGCGCCGCTACATGGTCCGCCATTGAGTGCAACGTCGGTATCATCTGCGCCTGTATGCCGACACTCCGACCGCTCATCTCCCGTTTCGTGCCACATCTGCTCTCATCTTTCAGTACCAACACCGAACCCTACAGCAACACGCCATTGTCACAAGCACAGGCTCCCTCGTACTGGAACGGCACTGGAACGGTGATGACGACAATCAGCCGCGGGGACGACCTAGAGTATGGCCGAGAGCATTCCGAACGGATGCTGACCCTCGTCTCTGAGAGCGATTTCGACGGCAAACGCAAGTTAACGGTTAAGCAGACCAAGGACGTGGAAGACGCGAAGGGGCCCGTCGTGGGGATGGCCGCGCGGGCCGAGTCTTCGACGTCGTCCTCACCATCGAAATAAAACGTCCTTCATGACTTTCTTTTCATTTCATTTCTCCATTTGCCCCGTCACAGGGTTTGAAATAATCATGACGAAAACACTATACTGCCACCAGCACGTCAGTGCTTGCCGTGGCAGTGCCCATCCCTACATATATATAATCAATCATCATGTTCTGATATCCCTTTCTATTTACTTTCTTCTTTCTCTATTTTCTTTCCTTTTTCTTCCCTTTCTTTTCTTTCTTCGCCCCCTCTTTCTCTACCCTTGTCTGAACAAGCTACCCCGTGGAGCATACTACATACTACCCAATCAACTGACTATACACTCATGTCATTGATATTGATTCCCTTACTCCTTCTTGTCTCACTATGCGTACCTATGTATACGTGTGTATGTGTATATATAAAGAACCCCACAAACAGTGTAACCTAGCCCAATACCAATTTCCTAGCATGTTCTCAATACGGGTATGAGATATTTACCTTCTACAGTGCGAGTATAAAGAGGACAGATAGGAAGAATAAGCAAGATAAGAATGGAGACGGTTGTTAATGAGTGAGATTATTGTAAGGTATGTCGTATATATAGATAACCCTACGAGCAAAGAGAGTTATATATATAGTCTATCAGGAAACACCCCTCTATCATATTCATATCGTATGCAAAAACACGAATAAAGCTACGCTACATAATATAATATGCTCTCCTCCTTCCCCCTTCCTTCCTTAGTTACCCTCCCTACAAAAGAAAGAAAGAAAAAAACTACAAATCTGCAAACTCCCGATCGACCTCCTCAAAATGATCAAAGAACCCCTTAAACAGCTTGACGCCCAGACCGGGATCCAAACTGCCTGTCGTAGCACGGATGCTGTGCATACTCAGCTGGGGGATACCGACGTCGATAGCGCGGAAGCCCAGCCGGGAGCTGGTCATGGGGCCGATGGTGTTGCCGGAGCGGGAGTCATTGCGGATCTGGAAGACCTGGAGGACGGCGCCGCATTTGGCGGCGACGCGCTGGATGAAGCTGTAGCTGACGCTGTCGGTGGTCATGTGGCCGTTTGAGTCGGCGGAGACGGCGACGCCGACGTTGAGGCGCGGGGCGTGGTTCTCGAGGTAGGCGTTGAGGAAGTTGGGGTTGACGGCGTGGATGACGTCGGAGGAGACGAAGAAGCTGTTGGCGGCGGTGCGGGAGAGCAGGTTCGGCCCGTAGTGGTCGAATGGGGTGGTGGCCATTGCTTCGGTGATGCGCTCGAATACGCTGCTCATGAAGTTGGACTGCGCGCCTTGGCGCAGCTGGCTGCCGATCTCTTCGTCGTCGAACATGCCGACCATTTTGATGGTCTGGGTTGAGCGCGCGTCGTCGGATGCGAGCAGCGCTTCCTGGGCGGCGTAGCAGCAGAGTTTGTCGTCGATGCGGCCGGCGAAGATCAGGTCCTTCTCCAGGCCGCCGAGCCGGGCGGCCTGGCTGTCGTACAGCTCCAGCTCCCAGCTGAGGATGGTGTCCGGGTCGGCGATCTGCAGCTCCTTGCAGATGACCTGGACCAGCTTCTCGGGCTGGGAGGCGGCGAACGAGTCCCCGGGCTTGCGGGCCGCGTCCGCGGTGGCCGTGGCGGCGGGGATCTCGAAGAGGTCGGAGTTGTCGACCCCGATGATGGGCACCATCTGGGTCTCTTTGTTGAAGGGGCCCTGCGACGGGGCGCCAAAGTGCTGCGCGAGGGTGGGGATCCGCGCGATGGGCCAGTCCAGCTTGACCAGCTTGGACTCGACCTTGCCTGTGGCGGTGTCGCGAACGATGACGCGGCCGCCGATGGACAGGTCGCGGTCCCACCAGGTTGGGCCCAGACCGCTGGCGTAGGGGGCGACGGCGAGTTGGGCAAAGCCGGCCTTGGAGGGGAGCTTGGAGACGGGCTTCAGTTTGGCGGTGAGAGCGTCGATGTGGCCCGCGACGATGGCCATGCCGTTCCCACTGCGGTAGTCCTTGCCGATGGAGAAGGCGATGAAGGAGCTCCCGTTCCGCGAGCAGTAGTATTTCCCTCCCCGCTGCAGCTTGTCCGTCCAGACGTCTCGCTCCGAGAGACGGCTGTAGCCGTTCTGCTCGAGCTGTTTGGTGAAGCTGTCCACGGCATGGAAGGTGGTGGGGTTGGCGGTCATGAAATCACAGTAGGGCTGGGAATAGTCGCCCGGAGAGATGGGAGCGGCAGAGGTCGCGGTGGACGAAGCATTGGTAGTCGCCATGTGCTCCGCTAGCATGCTCCTGTATGGTTCGGGGACCGGGTTGGGCTCCGCGGCTGGAGACGCCCACGAGGCCGTGGGGAGGTCGAAGAAAGATCTCCTGGTCATGGTGTGGGATGGTGTCCTGTGGAGGGGGGTGGAAGATATGAAGGGGGGGATGAATCAAGAGGAGAGCGCGAGAGGAGAGCGTGAGAGTCGAGAGTGAGAGTCGAGAGTGAGATGGATGAAGGAGAAGAGGAGAAAGAGGAGAAGATGCGGAGAAGGCAGGATGACGATGGCCTCAGGCACGGGGCGATCCCTGCCCGATCTGGCCAACTGGTCAAAACAGGGCCCAGTGGAGAATGGATCGCCCGTCGATCTACGACACCACGATGACGATGGACGAATGTGGTAAAGGAAGGACTCGTCTTATGCGGTTGAGGACACTATCATATTTACTGGAAGAAGAATATACATCATTCGTTGGATCCCACCACCGCATTCCAGTTGGCCAGTCCATCCTCAGAGACGTCGGTGATAGCGGGCCCCGTGGCTGTCGCGATCTCCCGATGGTTGCGCACGATCACCATGTGGACCCGGCCCATCTGCCCCTGGAAGGGCACCGAGAAATGATTGATGCCCGGCTGGGGAGCCTGGAGCACCGTGGGCGCCGCGTAGCCAATCTGCACGTGGAGCTCACACGGTTTGGCGACCGCAATGGTCACGAACACCCGGTCCTGGGACAGCTCCGATGGCGCCAGGGCGGGTTGACCGAAGGCCGGGTTGTTGCCCGTCGTCCCGCCCGAGTCCCCACAGCGTCCCGGGGTGCGTCGGTACCAGTACACGATCTTCTCGGTGAAGGAGACGGGGTACCGGGGGTTGTTCAGGTCGGCCGCTCCGCCTTGCCGCTTGTAGGCGTCGATGTAGTACGGCAGGAGCACGCGCCAGGCGTCGTGCGGGCAGCCCGAGACGTATCGTGCGGACCCCTCCGGCAGTCCCGCCTCGTAGATCGGTCCGATATAGTGGGACTCCCCGTAGTCATTCCAGCTGAGGATCTGCACAACCATTTGGGTGAGCTCTAGGAAAGGGGAAGAAAGAAAGAACGAAAGAGAGCACCGACCTGAACGAGCGGGGGCTGGAAGTCGATGACCTGCTTCCACCGGTCGTGCCACAGGTCGTCCCCGCGCCACAGCCAATTCTTGTTCCATTGGGGGAGATTGGTGTAGAACCAGGGGGATACCGGCATCATGTACGGCTTCCCGGCGATCGCCTTGGACCAGGCCTCATCGCTGGCGGTCGTCTTGCCCTCGGTCCCCACGGGCCAGGCGTCCCAGCTGAAGGCCCCGTCGATGGTGTCCAAGACACTCCCGATCCCCCCCGGGGACAAACTGGACCAGTCGGGGATGAACATGCACCCGGTGGCGTGCTTGATGTTGGGCCAATCGCCCGCGTTGCCGGGCCCTTCGAACGTGGACACCATGGGCCGGCCTTGCCAGCGAAACTGGGCGGCGCGGTGTTTGTAGGTGTTGATGAGGGAGATGACCCGGTCGGCGGGCCACGGGCCTCCCGACGCATAGTCGAACGACAGGAACAGCGAGAAGCCACCCAGTCTCTCGGCGATGTCGTAGGCGGCGTGCAGGGATTGGTCGGTGTGGTGGTCCTGGGGCGCAATGTTCAAGGCAAAGCCGTCGATATGGGCCTTCTTGGCCTCGCTGATGTCAAATTCCCATTGCTCCGGGGTGGTGGAATAGGTATTTCCAATCTGGGTTGGGTCAGTTCCGGGCAGTGTCCGGTCGAGAGGAGCGGTGTCCTTACGATGAAATGGGCAAAGACGTGCCGTGGAGCCGTCGGGTGGGACTCGGGTGGAGGGACCGCCGGGGTGGTGCCTTTTTTCCGAAAGAAGGATCCGGTCAGGAGAGAGCGACACCTTTGGCAAAATGAGGACATGTATCGGTGGGACTTACTTTGGGACTGGGGGTTCTGGTGTTGGTCGTGTTGGTGGTGGTGGTGATGGTGGTCTTCGTGGGGTTTCTCCTTGTGATGATGGACGTGCTTTAAGATGCGATCCAGATGCTTCATGATGGTTCTGTCGGATTGGATGTGAGAGATCCAGTTGGGTTTGACAAAGACTCTCTTCTGGACCGTGGGATCCCGGGGCACACGATCCATATAGCCATCGACCGACCCCCATGCCACGTAACCGGTGAAGACGATGGTGACTTGTCAGATGCAGACGTCCATCATGGGATTGTTGTTCATGCAGCGTGCGTGGTAGGATTGCATTTGGTTGTAATATTCGAACGAATGGTCTACGCCCCCCTGGTCATCGTCCTCATTGCGGTCGTCACTATTGGGAGACGAGGAAGATGACTGGCTTGACCGCTGCGAACCTGTCTGAGAGGTCATCCCTGCAGGTCGGCCGGTATGACGTTGGCGGCATATTCTCGCAGAGACGAGGTAGACTTATTCTGCAGATGGAGGTGACTGACTGAGGGCGCGCGTTGAAGAAAGGGTATATATCGCATCGGGATTGAGTGTGGTCTCTCGTATAGAGGGAGTATACCGGACACAACCACGTGACATCTGCCCACGGACAGCTCGATGACGAATCCTGCACGACCGTCCATCTCCTGCAGACCATTTCTGTCATTTCTCATGTCTGTGTGAATCATTCCTGATCAACCCAAAAGTCATCAATCCTCATCCCAGTCCACTGACGATGCGGTGTGCCGAATGCGGAACTGCCGTTGTTCGGCATTGCAAGATCCGGGATCAGATAAGATCATCGACTGATGGATTTCTGTGGACGCTGTCCCAACAGAGTTTTCTCTCCCCACTTTGGTGTCTTTCTTTCTTTTGATTTGATTCTTTGGTTTTTTTTTCCTTATTTCTTTTGCCCTCTCTCTCCTTCCTCCAGAGGTTGATCTGCAGAAAAATCGGATAATCGGATCCGGTGATTGGCGATGAGGCCTCTTCCTTACGTAGGGATCATCCCCCTCCTTACCACACCGTTCCCTATGGTCGATCTCATTTGTGGATGACGACTCGAAAAATTCCCTAGCTCTCCGGGAGGACTATAGTAAAAAGTGTAACTGATTGATAACGAGGGCTGAACCATGGACCCAACCCTGTGGGCGGGACGACATCACCACTCCGGGTTCCCTCCGAAATCGGGCAGACCGCACGATAATCTAATCTGATCCGACCCGGCCTTTGCTTTTGTTAACCGTTTTCCTCTTCTTTCCTCTCTCTCTTCCCCTCTCCCTCTCTCACTCTCTCTTTCTCTTCCTCTCTTCTTCCTCTCTCCCTCTCTGTAGAGTCTCTCCCTATAGTCTCTCCCAAACGGAGGTTTTATTGACTGGTGTTATCCTTCCATGGTCATCGTCATTCCTCTCTCTGACTCCCTTTGGTGTGGTTCAATTCCACTCGCTTACCACTTCAGACCACGCACTTTCCGCTGTTCCGGCCGAGGCTCTCCTGACGACTTCACCCTCGACACCACTCTTCTAAAATAACTAAAATAACGACTAAGGTTGCTGCGACTGCTGCTGTTCCTTCTACTCCTCCTACTCTTCCACCACTCCCATTCTTCCTGTCCATCAATCGGCCGACGTCGCAGGTATAGATCTCGGATCTCCTGGAATCACATGACCGTGTCCGGTTAACCGTCACCGCCTCAGGCCACACCCCTCTCTCTCTCTCTCTCTCTTTCCGTCTCTTTTCCCTCATTCTCTCTTCCCTCAATCCATCGTCGACTCTCCCATTCCCGGGTCAAGGAGGGTCATGGCCACGCTTGCTCCCTCCATCGCCCCCGCCCCGGCGGTGGCCCCGTTGGTCCCCGCCATTGCCGCGAAACCGACGGTGTCACCCTCGCCTGGTCCGGGCACTCCCGGTTCGGTCACCTCCAAGGAATGGGTCATCCCGCCCCGTCCGAAGCCCGGTCGCAAACCCGCCACCGATACGCCCCCCACGAAACGCAAGGCCCAGAATCGCGCGGCCCAGCGAGCCTTCCGGGAACGGCGCGCCGCCCGCGTCAACGAGCTCGAGGATCAGATCAAGCAGATCGAAGATGAACACGACATGTACGTCCTGGGGCTCAAGGAACAGATCGCCAACCTCTCCCACGAACTCGATCAATACCGCAGCGACATGAACTGGTGGCGCGACCGCGCCCACTCGCTCGAGAAAGAGGTCTCCGTCGAACGGAGCGCCAAGGAGGCTCTCGTCAAGGAGTTCCGTACCTCCCTGTCTGACCCCTCCACCGCACGCCCGGAGCGAACCGCCGCGAAGACCCGGTCCGCGGCCAAGGAATCCGCATCCGTGGCTGGCGAGAAACCGACGGCGCCCCAGAAGGATCTGGTCGACGACGCGGAGGAGGTGCCGCTGGGTTGCCCGGACTGCTCCTCGGTCCACTGCCAGTGCATCGAGGACGCCTTTGCCATCCCCGGCGTCGACCTGTCCAAGCGCCCAGGCGGCAGTGCCATGCCGGCCACGCGCTACCCCGAACCCGCCATCAAGCCCGACCCCGAGGAGATGGAGATCGATTTCACCGCCCGCTTTGCCGCCTCCCGGCCTTCGGACGAGGTCTCCGTCGTCTCGTCGTCCGACTCCCCCGCCGTCGACCCCTGCGGCTTCTGCCAGGATGGCACCCCCTGCATCTGCGCCGAGATGGCCGCCCAGGAGGAGCAGCGGCGGCGTTCCTTCGAGAACAACCGGCTCGCTCCCATCCAGAACCTGTCCCAGTTCACCCCGCCGCCCTCGGACGGCGACGTGCGGTCCGAGGTGACGCTCCCCCCGATCAGCCAGGCCACCAACCCCTGTGCGAACGGGCCCGGCACCTGCGCGCAATGCATGGCCGATCCCCGGAGCACCCTGTTCTGCAAGACGCTGGCCGCCGCCCGCTCCCCCCGCGGCGCCCCCTCCGGCTGCTGCGGCGGGAAAGGCCCCGACGGCGGCTGCTGCCAGTCCTCGCGCCCTGCCCACCCTCCACGAAGTGGGTCTGGTGCCGCCCCCGCCACCGGCCCCGGTCGGTCCGGGGCGTCGACCCCGTCCTTGACCCTCTCGTGCGCCGACGCCTTTACCACGCTGTCCCGCCATCCCAACTTCTCGCGAGCCAGCGACGAGATTTCGTCCTGGTTGCCCAAGCTGCACCCGCTGCCGAACCCGCGCGATGTCGCTCCCGCTGATGGCGCGCGGGGCGCCATGGAGGTCGAGGCCGCGAGCGTCATGGGTGTTTTGCGATACTTTGATCGGCGATTTGCCGACAAATAGCGGCCCTATCTTTTTTTTCTTTCTGTCTTTCCTTTTTCTCGTTTTTATTTCCCATTTGTTCCGTTTGTTTTTCCTGATGATACCCAAACCTGACTCACGTATGTCTGAGTTTGTACTTTATACGACCTTGTTTACCTTCAGTTATGTCCAGGTCCAGGGATTCTGGATCAACCTCCCACTCACATAAAAAAGAAAAAGAAAAATAAAAAGAGAAGAGAAAAAGAAAGAAATCTCAAGAGGAACAGAACGAGCCCACTTCTGACGATGGATTTACTATGACTTGGACGACAGCGGAAAATCACCCCACCAACCAAAACACAAACCAAAATCAAATAAAATAAAAGGAGAAAAGTGAGATCATTAGATCTGCCTGGTGTCTGTTGTCTTGTCTGGATGGATGGATATATGTGGATATATGATATGAATATAGGTATATAATAGGTATGGATCTATCTATCTATCTATCTATCTATCCGTGTATCGAAGAGGGACGCAGACAGGAATGAATATCCGGATATCTTAGATGGGTCGGGGCCATGGCAGGCGTTTTTGTTTATTATATTTATTATATTGTTATTCATTACCTACCTGTTCATGTCTGCTGTATTTGTAGTAATGTGGTCATTGGACAATTTGCAATATTAGCCTTTCATTCATTCATGTCTTGTCTAGTCTTCTCTACTTTGGGGTTGTAATATATAGATATATATAGGTAGGAATTACTGACGATTTATCAAATCTGGACCAAAACTGGGAAGAAAGTAAGACAAGCGCAGGGATGATAAGACTAAGTCTACGCTACGAACTGTGTAGATTCCCTCAAATAGACAAAGTATGAATGAATGAGTCTCTCCTTCGGATAGATAGGTCGACCAAAAGACAAAAGAAGAATGGTGTGTATGTATGGTATATAGCGCAATAGTATAACACCGAACAAAAGATAAAGAAAACACATATTATGGATTATCTACAGGACGAAATGCGTCCACAATGAAAGAAAGAAGAAGAAGAAGAATAAGGAAATCAACGCCATGCCCGCTTCCGTCATATGTCAAGTCAGAAAAGAAGAACTCCATAACGGCGTCACAAAGTTGGTGTGGTTGGGGGAATAACGAGAGAAGCAAGGGAGAAAAGAGGAGAGGAGAGGAGAGGAGAAGATGTAGTGGAGAAGAGAAAGGGATGAACTATATTGTGCTCGGGCAGTGTTCACCCAACAAACCGGCTCAATCGTCACCTAAAATCGTCACCTAAAATCGTCCACCGCTGACCATGACCTCGTCGTCCGCGGCGCCGGCACTGCCCAGCAGATTAGCCCCCCAGACGCCAACGATGCCCCACATGCCGATGCGCCAGCCCCGGTAGAGACCCCGAAGGCCCTGGCCTTGTCGTCGCCGGAGTAGGAGCGGCTTGTTGAGCGCGCGCTGGGCCTGTTCGGCCTCGGGGGACATCGGTTGCACCCCTTCTTCGTAGACAATGCCCCACATGGTTCCCACGACGCCGCGGTACGTCTTGGGCGTCGGGACAATAGTCTCGACCTCGGCGGAGGTGCCCGAAGACTCGGTGGTCGGGCTCCTGCTCCTGGTCGCTTCCACACCCCCCGTCGATTGCTGCCGGAGGCTGGGAGAGGTGTACGTGGCGATCTGCGCCCGACGCAGCACGGTCTCCAGCGGAAACCGGACGGCCATCTCAAAGCTGGAACCGAGGAAGGAGAACAGGCTCCACATGGACGGGTTGAGAACCGGGTCGATGGACAGGTAGGACTTGAGGAACAGGGGGACCGTGTTGGAGATGAGGTTTGGCAAGCTCGAATGGAGGACCGTGATGGGCACGAGGTGGGCGGGGATCGTGCAGTTGGGCGTCGGGATCTGCCGGATGGCCCGCAGGAGGGAGCGGGGTCCGTGGGTGGCCGGCGTCAAGATGAGGAACGTGCGCGCCGTGTCAATCGGGGCCAGCACGATGGCGGACAGCGCCGTGGAGATGAACGACAGGATCAGGGTCGCAACCGGAGAACTTGACGTCAGAATGTCCGCCGCCACGGAGGCGGTCACGTCCTCCTCGGGTAAGCCGACAATGGCCGACAAGAGACTGCGAATGAACGTGTTCAGGGTCGGCAGGAGGAGCGAGTAGATGAAGGTCGCGTTGGTCGCTTTCCACGGCGACGTGGGTCCACTGGTGGTCCAGAGCTGGGAGAGCACCTCCATGAGCGAATCCGGATTCTTGACGGCCAAGGCATGTCGAGACGCGGTCGCAGACGGGATGTAGCCACTCCGATCGGTGATCTGCCGGCGGGACTTTTTCGACCGTGGTGTGGACGGTGACGCTACCGCCGGGGCCGAAGAGGTGAAATAGTTGCTCTCGTCGTCAGAGGAGATGTAGTCCTGGTACACGCGGCAGCACGTTAGCACGCTCCGACGGGCCAATTCAGCTCCTTTCACAGCACTCCACGGTTACATACATCCTCATCCCCATAAGAATCACTGCCCGGTGTCGACGTGTGCCTCCGGTGCGAGTCGCGGGGACTTGGCCCGTCCACCGCATCGGGGGTGACATAGGCTTGTAGGATGGTTTTGGCGACATCCAAGGGTTGACCAGTCAATGTACTCAAGTAGCGCCTGATGGAGCTGTCCAGACCATCGCGGAGCCAGCTGGACACCGACGGCGAGCTTTCCAGATAGTCCGAATAGTCGAGGTCCGGCAACAAGTCGCGCGCAGAGCCGCCAAAGACCTGGGTCGATGACGCCTCGGGCGGGGAGGAGCCATTGGCCGTATCCAGACCCAAGGACGGAGGGATATAGTAGGGACGAAGAGGATTGATGCCTTCCCGTGAGGACGACATGTTCAAGAATGCGTCAAAACAATTACCGAGGGGAACAAGTGGGGGAGTGGAAAGGAGGCGAGGGGGAGGGGGAAGAGAGAGAAGAGAAAGTTGAGGCAAAAGAAAGAGATGGGGAGAATAACCCGTGACTCTGGAGCCGCCAGCGAATAATCTCTCGGCCTTTTCATTTTTTTTTATTTTATCTTGTTTTCTTACATCGTTCCTCTCTCCACCACACCCACTCTCTCTTATTTCTCCCTTCTTATTCGCATTATATTTACTTCTTATTGATCGCATTTTTAATCTTTTTGAGAGTTTTGTTCTGCTCTCTTTCTCCATCATGTTCTGGAAAGAAGCCGGCCGGGGTCTGCGTCATGCCGTCCCCAAATCGGTCTCCGGCAAGGGCACTTGTCGCATGAACTCCCAGAGATTCCTCAGTTCTTCTGCACAAAAATCTCGGATCGTTACTCCCACGATATCGCCGTTGAGGTCGAACGTGGTCGCACAGGGGCGAGGGTCGTGGCAGAGACTGGACTCGGCTCGGCGGAGTTTCTCCGCCACGGCCGGAGTACAGCACGGCCATCTCACCCCGCCCAAGCCCGGGGAGGAGTGAGTGTGGCCGATCGCGGGTGAACTCGGATGAGATACTGACCGTGCTAGAATCAATGTCACCTTTATCGACAAGGACAACGAGAAGTACGAGTTCCAAGTGGCCGAGGGGGACAATCTGTTGGATATCGCACAGGCCAACGACCTGGAGATGGAAGGTGGGCACACCCCTTGCGCTCTCAATTGTACAAAACTAGTAGGAGTGGTTACTGACAGCACTCGGGTGATTAGGAGCGTGCGGTGGCTCATGCGCCTGTTCGACGTGCCATGTCATCGTGGAAGACCCGGAGATGTTTGACAAGATGGAGGAGCCGTCCGATGACGAGAACGACATGCTGGATCTGGCATTCGGCTTGACGGAGACCTCCCGCCTCGGATGTCAGGTGGTGATGAACAAGGACTTGAATGGGTTAGTGGTCCGTCTGCCGTCCATGACGAGGAACATGCAGGCAAGCGACTTTGCGCCGAAGAAATAGAGAACACAACAGGACCACGACCAATACAACATCCCGATCATTGAGAGCACACTTTTACAGCGCCCCCACCCCCGGTTTGCAGCGGAGAGAACTGTATGATATGGACTGAGGGTACACTGGGGAACCATATGGGCCGCTGAGTATAATACTGGGTATTTCCGATCTCCATTCCTATCGGTCTGAGACAACCACCTGTAAATAATGTACGGTTTTATCTTTTATCCACAAAATACAAGAAGTAAACGAGTAGAAATCGAAACATAAGATACAAAATCACATCAAGCCAGGTTTTTTCTCCCCAACGCCCGTAACATGCCCACCTCAAAAAAGAACCACAGCCTCGTTCAAGCCTCTTCGATGTTCAACGGTTTCCCCTTCTTCCCACTGATGAGCTCCAAGAAACCCTGCTTGCTGACTTCGTTGACGGCCTTCTCCCGCTCACCCATGCCCACAGTTCCCTTCTTCCGCTCGAGCCGGGCGGCTTCCTCTCCGCGAACCTGCGCAGCGCGGACCGCATTAAACAGCTTGATCACACCCCGCTGGGCCACCTTGCGGAGACGCTTCTCCTCCTCGGCGACCGGACCGGCCGCGCCCCGCTGAATGCCGAGGACATCGCGCACGCGGCCACGATCCATGTCTTCGCGCTTCTCGGCGCGCATTTTCGCCCGCGCCTGCTGGTCGAGCTTCTCATCCGCGTACTCCGTCCGGGACTGCTCGAGGGTCCTGCTGCGCGACAAGACGGGGTCAGCGCGTGCCGACGTCGGCAGCTTGGTCGACAGGATTTTGGCCATGGAGGTCGAGAACGCCGTCGGGTCGTTGCGCTTCGGGACCGTCCTGCGACCCGAGGTATGACCCGCATCGTCATCGTCCTCCTGTTCCGAGCCTGAAATATCTTCTTCATCGTCGTCGTCATCGTCGTCATCAAGCTCATCCAAATCGGGCTCATCATCCTCCTCGGGGGCGGAACTCTGGTCGCTGTCCTCCTCCGTCTGCTTGGTTGGCTTTTTAAGGGCAGACTTGGTCGGTGGCGCCGCTTTCGCTGCCGTTGTCGTCGTCGTCGTCTTCTGCTTCTTATTCTGGGTCGCCTTCACCTCCACCTCGGAATCGGAATCGGCGAGGTTGACGGCTTGGAAATCGGCTTGGTCATCGTCGGAGGCCTCATCGGAGCTGCTGTGGTATTCACGCTGCTTTCTGAACTTCTTCTTGGGATTCCCGGTCTTGCCCTTGAGGCCATCCAGGACCTTGCGCTTTTTCGACATGGTAGGAGGCATGATTGAGGACGTTCGTGCGAACGAATTGGACGGTGTTGGGGGGAGAAATAGCAGGTTGGATTATCGCCCGTGACTTTTTTTTTTATTTGATATTTTCTTTGGCGGTAACACTGATAAGAGGTAAGAAATCAATGACCATGGGCTGAGGGCGGTGGAGTTTTAAAGGGGTATGATTGGTTTATGAAGGATCCCCACCGGGCAAGATCCTGTAATCTTCGTAAGTGGATTACGGCATGACTGGACATCGGTCTACGAATGAGCCGGGATATAATAGGTAGAGAGTACCTAGGTAGGTATACTAGGACTCATCATGCTTCGATTGGTCTTTTCAAAGTATCTTTTGTCAGGAATAATAGGCCTGTCTCAACCAGAGAGGTAAGAGAGGTACTGCATAATCATGCACGATGATGCTTAGATCATCGGATGAAATACGCTAAACCCGATCGGGTACTGAGTAAACACGACGCCGCCTGAGGCAACCAGGCCGTCCAACCATCGCGCGTTTCCCCGACTTGCTCACTCTCTCTGACAACTTGATCGCATTCCACGATCGCCCCGAGATCCCTCCAGATCGCCAGTTGCCTATCCCACGGATCATTATTCGCTTGTTATTCGCCCTATTGAACCATACGGACCCGTCTCACCACAGCTGGTTGATCCACGGATTATGTCGCCTTGCTTCGTGTGAAACACCCCCTGTGTCTCTCCCTGCATTTGAATCATGGACACCACATCCCATGACACGGTGGGCGCGTCCACGCTGGCCACGCCCCTCTTCATGCCGTCGTCGCCCCCAGGCCATCCAGAACAAGATCCACTGCAATCGCCCGACCGTGGAAACACCCCGATCGACGACCTTCTTGCGGACCACACCGACGACGAGGAAGAAGCGCGCCTGGAGAACGGTCCGTCCCCAGGGTCGTCTCGCGCATCGTCCCCCGATCGCGCCATGAATAGTACCATCGACAGACGCTTGGCCGAGTATACGGTGGACTTCAGCCGCCTGCCGGGCGCGAAACCAGGCGACGATGAAGACGCATTGGGAGAATTGAAACTACCCCATGAGGAGGATCGACTGTCTGAGGTGGGTGGTCCGGAGGATTTTACGGCCAATATGGACAAGTATTTCATGGACGACGATACCCGAGAACATAAGAGTCAGGATGAGATAGGGGAGGAGGACGGCGAAGACGTTGCGCCCGCCGAGGAGCCCCAGGAGCCGACACTCCCGCAGGAGCAGCGACACGAGGATCAACAGCATTCCTCTCAGCTGCACCAGCCTGCCGTGGAGGAGGAGCAGGAGATGGGCGAATACAGCGAATTTGGCCCGCCGGTGGACATGTCAACACCGTCCCACCTTCTGCGTCGGACCAGTATAGGCAGGGATATAACACACCTGGAGAACATCGAAGAGGATCCAGATGATGAGCCTGACACGGCGAGGACGCCATCCGTGCGGAGACAGCGATTGCCTTCGAGAGCGAGCGACAGGGACGAAACCGAGAGCCTACGTCGGCAGATTGCTGAGCTCCAGCGAGCCCTTGAAGACCGGGACGGACAGGTCGCGAAACTGCTCGCACAGGCGCAAGAGACAGCTTCAGTGAAAGATCAGATCAGCCAGCTACAGGCAGAGCTACAGAGGAAGACGGACCTCATAGATGAACTTCATGCCAAGCACAGTGACGAGGCAGTCCTCCGAGATCAGCTCCGATTGTTACAGCGACAGAATGAAGAGAAAGACAGTCTGTTCCGACAGTCGTCCATGAATGCATCGGATCTCGGCGCTCTCCAAACCCAGATCAGCGACATGCAAAAGGAGCTCCAGAGCCGCAACTCGGACCCCGACCTGAGCGCAGAGAGGCTCGAAACCATCGCGTATCTGCGCCAACAGCTCGACCACTCGCAGGCTCAGCTGAAGAAGCGGGATGAAGCTTTCGACGAGACAGCCACGAAGCTGAAAGAGATGGCGGCCACAACCGAGCAGCAACTCCAAGACAAAAATAGCGAGATCGATCGGCTGCAGGCCCGTGTTGATAACCACCTCGAGGAGATCGAGAAACTCAGCGCGGAAGCTACCCAGGCCACTCGCAAATACCAAACCCTCGAAGAACGCATCGCCTCGCTCGAGGTCAAGAACCGTCCGTTGGAGGAGCTCAACAGTACCCTCGAGGCGGACTTGAGCCGTGCCCAGTCGCAAGTCACCGCCCACGAGAATGCCCTGAAGGCCGTGGCCGCCGACCTCCCGCTGGAAGACGGTGGCAACACCTACACCGAAATTCTGGAGCTGATCAAAGACCTGGGCGGACCGCCGACCGCGCGCTCGCTCGACTCGCTTCCCAAGACCGGCAAAGAACCAGAACCGAAGGACAACGACACCCAACAACTCCTCGACGAGCTGGCCAAACTCCGCGCTCAACTAAAAGACGCCTCGGCAACGCAGAAGTCTCTCGAGATCCAACTCGCACGGTCCCAAGAGCAGGTCACCGAATCGCAAACCCTCATCAACGCGATCGAAGGCGAAAACACCCGTCTCACAAAACGCAACGAAGACCTCAAGACCAAGCTCGACTCGACCCAAAACGAGCTCAACCGCGTCCGCGAAGAACACTCCGACGCCCTCGACACAATCGAGCAGCTCCAAGAGGACCGAAAACCGCAGCAGCCCAGCCCCCCACCATCCCCTCCCACCACCCGAGCGACAGCACCATCACCAACCGCCCAAGAAGAATCCCACCAAGCACAAATCAAGAGCCTACACGTCGCCCACAAGACCGCCATCTCCACCCTCCGCGCCTCCCACGCCGAGTCGACCCGCAAACTGCGCGACCTCCTCACAGCCGCCGAGCAGCGCTCCTCGCGGCTTCAAACCGAGCTCTCCACCCACCAGCAGCGCCCGCGCCGGTCCACCCAAGACGCCGCAGAGATCCGCACCCTACGCGCCGAAGTCGAGCGCCTCACCTCCATCATAGCAGCCAAAGACGAAACCGCCACATCGCTCGACCAGCGCATCGCGCGATCAGTCGAGAAGCGCGAAAAGGAATGGGAGCGCCGAGTCGACCTGCTCCTCAAGGAGCGCGAGAAGATGGCGCGCGCGCTGATGTGGACCTGGGGCGAGAAGGAAGTCGGCGACTTGAAGGGCGTGGATACTGCTGATGAACATGGACGTCGGAGACAGGGGTATCGCTATAAGTATGCTCGTGGGAAGGCGGACTCGAGCTCTTGATTTTCATCTTCATCGTCATCTTCATCTTCATCTTCATCTTCATCCTCCTTCCTACGCCTTGTTGTTCCTCTTTCTGTTGTTATTCGGTATCTTCTCGCTTGGAGCTTGTCATTGCACTTGCACTTTGGTCGATCGATCTCGGGTTATATAGGGTTGTCTAGGTGGGTGGGTGGGTGGAGTGTGCATCGCATTCATTGCATTCATGGTCAAGGATTGCTTGCTTGCTGTGTTTCTTTTTGCTTGGATTTGTAGGGCGTGCTTTGGCGTTTGAGTTCTGGGTTGTATCTTTAGGAGTGTTGCGGGTGGTTTGGTTTTTAGGTAATTGACTGGATTTTTCTTTATTTTCATCATTTTCTTGGTAGGATAGTAGGATAGTAGGGTCGTAGGATCATAGTATAGTAATATCTTCACCCAAAGGTATGATACAATCCATACAAAACCACAATCAAATGATTAAGTCTATCTCGCCGTACACGATAGCCTGCTCAGAACTAAAAAACCAAGACTATATAGATAGATAGTACCAAATAAAGGAATCTTCTCCCTGACCAGCAGGCGAGCACGCTTCGTCATACACACATCACACCTTCATCCAACCTTTCAATACCCATTCATACTAGTCCGCGTCGTCCCCCTATAAGTGCCTCGGTCCGAGAACGCATCGCCCGGGGCTTCATCCACGGACGCTCCCGACTCCCGGATACAGTCGAGGTTGCTGAAGGAGCCGAGGCCGCCGTAGGTGGTGCTGCGGGGCCGTCGGGTGCTGGGGTAGATGACCTCGACGTCGTTCCGGCGCTGCAGGGATGATATCCTCCGGGGAGGCTCGAAGGGGATTGGGCGGTTGTAGTAGGGTTGAGGGAAGTACTGGCTTCGGGTGTGGCGGGGGATGTGTGGGTTCTCGAACTGGTAGAGCTGGGTTTGGGGCCTCCTGCTGCGTGTGGTGCTCTGGGGTTTGGCGATGCCTGGGCCTGCTGGGGGCCCTCCGTAGGAGAGGGATCTGTTGACGGGGTGCTGGATCATTGGGTTTGGGGGGATGGAGGATGCGTTGTTTTTGGGAGGGGTGTAGTATGGGGTGCGGGGGATCGGTGCGGTCTGGGAGGTGTTCGAGCGACGTACGTTCAAGGGCGCCGGTCGAGCGACCTCTGGGGCGTCTGCTGAGCTCATGGTGTCGGAGCGTGTCAGTGTCTTCGTCGAGGAATTTTGTTGTCCGTGGGTTTGGACAGAGGCTGTTTGGACAGAGGCTGTTTGGACGGGAGCTGTTTGGCCAGGAGCTGTGGGGATGGAGATTGTTGGCCGTGCTGGTTTCTCTGTCCGCGAAGGTACCGAATGTCCAGGATCTTGCGGAGCAGTCCGAGCTTTCTCCGCGCTGTCTGCCTGCTTCTCGATATCTCGAGTGGAGGTCGATTCTGCAAGAGCACGAATTTGGGGATCTGCCGACAAAGGAAGGGAAAATGCAAAGATCTTGGGAAGAAATCTGCGGAGCGACGAGACCGACGACTTTTGCCTTTTATGCCCAGGTCTGTCCAGTGGCTCCAACCCAGTAGGCAGCTCTGCAACTGGAGGAGCTTGGGGGCCCTTATGATTGTCGGTGCTGGACGTCGCCGTTGTGGGAGACCGAGAGATGGACATCAGGTCGGGATTCGTGCTGCCTGCTGAGGAGAGGTGGTTCAAGGTACCGTTGGGCGAAACAGTTGTCCCGGATAGCACTTCGGCACCGTCGTAGTTTTGGTCTGCGCCAAACTTCATTTGCGGCCATGGATGGATCGGGGTGGGCTGCTCGATGGTCCCTGATTTGGGGATAAAGTTATGGCCTGGCGACACGTAGAGTCCCCGTGTCCCATATGTCACGTCCGGGCCGCGACAGAGATAGAGGATGTCGTTCTTCAAGGTAGAATTGCTGTCTAGACTGGAGCTGGAAAATATACTCTCGTTGCTTTGTTGGGTTTGCTCTTTGTATACTCCCAACAATGAAACCGCGTAGGGACTTCCGCAGAGCTCCCGGGAGCAGAAGTATAGACACACGGTGATACTAGAACTCCTGGTCAGTGCGTTCTTTGGGTGGGTCTGGCAATGTGGAGACTTACAAGGACAGAATCGAAACGATAACGGCGGCTCGATGCAATGCGCAACTGATGCCAGTCTTCCAGAATTCACCATGCCCGCTATCCTGGAGACAGGAAGCTTGCTGGGCCACAACCACCAAGCCTGCCACGCTGGCGGCTAACCAGACGATGGTGGTCAACCGCAAAAGGTACGTGCATGCAGTGCAGAGGAGCGCCTTCTGGTTCTCGAATCCGGCGACTTTACTGTGCTGCCACGCAAGAAAACTATGGAGAACCACCAAGGGTACCGTAAAGAACGACTAGGCTTCTGTCAGACCTCATGGCTTCCCCAAAAAAACAGAAGGCAATAGAAGAGAGAGTGAGAGCCCTTACCGCGATCAAGGCAAGGATGAGACTCGGTGCCATCTTCGAGTCCACCAGTCGGTTTCCATAGAGGTAGAGGACCAGCGCCCACTCAATAACGGATTCCAGGAGGAGCACATAGAGAGAAACGAATATGACGACCTTCGTCCAGGACCCTGCTTTTTTCGACGTCATCTGGCCGATTGCCATGACTGCGACCGCTGGGCGGTTTGAACAAGCAGTGTGAAAGCTGTAAGCAGAGAGGATGAGGAACAACCGGACAGCACCAGGGACTCAGTGGTGAGTTTGAAACGGGATCGCCCACGAAGAACGGGAAATAGCCAGACAGAAGAATGGGGGGGCTGGGGATGCCCACAATCCACAGGCAATACAAACTCTATTGGTCTTTAAAAAAGTAGTATACAGAGATACGGAAAAGAAGAGACTCTACCACCAGTGGCAGGATTCCCAGCCGGCGAAATAAGAAGATATAATTGAGCGCCTCGGGCGCGTCAACGAGGAGTAGAGGGGTCGGAATGGACGAGCAACAGGCATTGTTCCAGCCGCGTGTGGGAAGGAGGGCGTCGAGCGGTTCTTCAAGAATGCCCCCGACCGAGAATAGTCGGTCCAAATGGGGAAGATGGCCGATTCCGCGTGCCAGGAATGTTTGGAAGGATGGGTTGACAGATCCCTGGGTATCCAGATAATAGTAGGCAGACTCGCAGTCAAGGAGTCAATCTGGTGGCAAACCGCGTCCTATATTGACAAAACCCTGCAGTACGGGCAAACACTATTGACTTCGGCCATGTGCAAGGTTGGTGTCGATTTCTCCCCCTAGATAGAGAGGGTGGAGTCACTTTTGCAGCCACCGTCATTGTACAGGTCCGTCGAGTGCACGCGGTGGAAGGGGCGAGAACTGAGGGAGACTCGATCCTTGACAGGGGCCAAGAATATGAGGGAGCAGGGACAATGGACCAGAATGTAGGAGGAGACAGGAGGGCGTGGGAGTGAAGATGGGGAGAGGAGGAAGAGAAGAAGATGGACTCGCGATGTTGATCCAGGGATGTCCGAAAGGGCGCCTCACGTGATCTATAGATGAGGAAAAAAAACTCCTTTGTACAAACCGATTCCACGCGTTTCTGGATTCGATAACTAGGCACTGTTCCCTGGATTCTTCGACTTTCCGACAGGGACCATTGGGCGAGAGAATGTTGGCATGTCATCCATCGATGCCGCTGATGTCAACGACTGACGCGTAGTGCGAGGAGTCTACAACGACATCACTAACGTTCATTCTAGGGGATTCTATATGAAACTTTCTTATGGGACAGCTGTTAAGACTCTTTCATAGGTGGAAGATAGCGACAGCATCCTTGGAAAAATCTCACGCTGTACCCTATCCGTGGTGACATGTCCATAGAGAACGCCAAGCGTATCATTTCTACCTTTCGATCTTGCAGCATCACGCGTTCCAGAAAACATCCTTCAGCAAATCACACATCAGCGTGATGCAACGCTTCCCTTCCTGTAGCACGCCATCCATGGCCAGGAAAGGATGCGGCATGCCCTTCATGACCTGCAGGTCGACCGGGACCCCCGCCTGGGCCAATTTCTCAGCGTACTGCTCGCCTTCGGTGCGGAGGACGTCCAGCTCGCCAACCATGACCAAGGCGCGCGGCAACTTCGACCAGTCCCCCCTGTAGAACAGCGGACTGGCCTCGGGGTGAGTGCGGTCGGCCTCGTTGGGGAGATAATGGTCGCGATACCAGATCATCTTGAGGGCTGGCAGAGCCGGAGTGTGCTCGTAGCGGCGATAGGAGTCGTTGTTAGCCACAGTAGCCGTGTTATCGGTGACGGGGACGGAGAGAAGCTGGGCGAGGAAGTGAACCGGCGGTGAGAGCGTCAGTGCCTTGTGCGTGATGATAGCCGCCAGGTTACCCCCAGCCGAGGAACCCCCGGTGGCCATCTTGGAGGTATCGACGCCCAATCGGGCAGGGCCCTCACTGATCAGCCAAAGTAGGGCCTCCCAGCAGTCGTGGACGGCAGCCGGCCACCGGTTTTCGGGGGCGAGTCTGTAAGACTGTTAGCTTTTCCACTTCCTACTGATAAATCCCCATTTGCTTCGGAATGTTTCGCTTGGTCCATCTTCTGGAGAAGACTTTCGCCCAGGGGAGTCTAAAAGACTAACCTGTAATCTACAGTCACTACCACGCAGTTCCCCCGCACGCACAGGTTCGTACACACTGGGTTTTCCGTATTGATGTTGCCCAGGACCCATCCTCCCCCATGGAAGTAAAGCATGACGGGCCAGCCCGCCGCGGGCTTTTCTCCGCTTGGGGTGAACGCGCGCAGCAGGATCTCCGGGCCCTCTGTCTCGCGACGCGAGATCGTAATGTCCTCGGACTTACCGACGTCGAGGAGGGGACCGCCACCGGGGATCAAGACACCGCTAGTGCGCGAGGCAGCGACGGGTTGGAGGTGGACCTGCTGCAGGTTGGCTACATATTGATTGTAGAACTTGACGTATTCGGGGTCCAGCAGGTCTTTCACGGAATCGTGGAGAGGATAGGGGGGTTGAGGGTCGGAGATAACGGACATGATGGGCTTGCAGGATATTGCAGCTTAAGGTAGCACAAAGACCGTAGATATGGGGCCTGAAAGGGTGGGGATACGTGAGATTATATAGTTGTCGCAATGTCTTTCCCATTGATTGACTGAACACGAGGCGATAGAGTGACCTGAAGATCAGGTACAACAGTTGGGGTAATCCTTTCTAATCTCGACTGTCATGAGATCCATTCTGCGTCATTTCTCTCCATTGGTTCCTTTTGGTTCGACCAACGCTGTTGCATTCCATCTCCCTGACGAAGAGGTATGATTAGCTGTCGGCAAGGAGGGGAATCGGCGAGTCGCAAGGAGAGCGTGGGGGTTATCGCCGCAGTGATAACAAGGATCGTCCAGTACCTGACTGGATTTAGCAGAACGAACCTCCTAGGGCTTAATTAGTGTCCTTCTGGCGGGGGAGACCATCAAACACGATGAAAGTATACTCCAAAGTGAATCTAGAGATAGAGAGGAGAGAGGAAAGAGTGGAGAAGGAAGAATGAAGACGATCAATCAGCATCGATCGTGAGGATGAGTCAGCAGGCATGACGTGGGGGTATCGATGGTATGTAACGGTACGGTACGGTACGGTACAGCACTATACTCCTGCCTGCTCGATCAGGCAGGTCAATCTAGGCATCTCATCACATGGATTTAGAAACTGGGTGTTCAGCCATTGATTCATTGGCTTACCATATTGAGTTGGAACCGAAACCCTAATCAAAAGGTTGGCGTTTTGAACGACAACACTGCAATCGCATGATGTTATCGTCATGATGAGCAGTATATGTCAGAGGGAGAGTTCATATATAGTTTATACCCTCATCTCTCAATGCTTTCCCTCCACCTCCTTCTCAAAATAATTGAGCTTCTCTTCTACCCTGGTATTCAACCAGAAATATATATCTATCTATCGATATATCTCGCCAAAATGTCCTCCAAAACAGCAGTTTTCACAGACAAAGCTCCCAGACCCCTCGCAGGCATCTATTCCCAAGCGATCGTCAACAACGGCACCATCTACTGCTCCGGTGCAGTGGCCATGGACCCCTCGACCGGCAAGATCGTCCCCGGCGATATCAAAGTGCACACTGTGAGTCCCGTCGTCTTTGTCTATCTACAACCGTTCCATCGACCAATCGAGACGTATATAGACTAATTAATGTACCCAGCACCAATGTATCGAGAACCTGAGACACGTCCTCGAAGCAGCCGGGAGTGACCTCACGAAGGTGCTCAAGGTGAATGTCTTTCTGTCCAATATAGATGACTTTGTCGGTATGAACTTGGTTTATATGCAGTATTGGGGCGATGTTAAGCCTTGTCGGACGTGAGTTGTCTTTCCATTCTTTCTCCAATGGTTGCCCGAGCTATATATGTCTATGCGGATGGGTGTTAATTGATGTGTGGTGGATAGGTGCGTGGCCGTCAAGAGCTTGCTGTTGAATACAGACGTGGAGATTGAATGCATCGCGGCTGTTTAAGCTAACATACTTGATTAAAAAAAATCCATATCCCGTCTGTTATAAATATAAATATATATGACCGGAGAATAGTTTACCACCCAAATTCATATTTGGCCTGTCCCCGTGCATCCCCCGGCCGAAACATATACACGGCACCCCCCTCTTCTCCCGGGGGGTGCGCCCCACTGTGGTTCGTCGCACTCGTCACGTAGAGGATATCATGGTCTTTGCCGCCCCATGTGGTGCACGTCACGTCACGAGCTGGGAATTCGACGTCACGGAGATGGGTCCCATCGGGTCGGAAAACCATGACCCGGCGAGAGGCGTACACCGCAATCCACAGGTTTCCTTGCGTGCTGCACCGGTTAGCATTATCCAATCCGAGGCTTGCAGGTTGTCCTGGAAATATACTCACTCCGCAACCATGCCGTCGGGTGCCCCCCCAGACCACTGTTTTTTATCGACTAAGATACGCCGGTTGGAGATCCCACCCGTCTCCAGATCAAAGTCATAGGCGTAGACGTGCAGGGCAGCGGAATCATTCACGTACACTGGTTACAAGTCTGTTAGTGTGCAGTCTCACGCAGCCTGACTGGCATAAAATCGATAGTTGGATAGATGGAAAGACAGACTCGTCTTATTATCCGGACTCCATGCCACGCCGTTCCCACAGGTGATGCCCCCATCGATCATCATATGTAGACTTCCATCCGGATCATACCGCCACAGTCTGCCCTTTGGGGACCCGTAACTCTCAGGAACACCGCTGAGTCCGAATTTCATCGCCTGGATATCCATCTCAGCGAGCCAGAAGCGGCCGCGAGCGTCGACCCCGCCATCGTTGAAGCGCAGATTGTCGCGCTGGTCGGTGGGGATGATCTCGCGGACCACGTCAATGCGGCCTGTCTCTTCGTCGAGCATGCACACCCCCTGGTAATACGCGGCGATGTAGCTACCGGGTTTGTCCCTGCGGAATCCAGCCACCGTGACGCTGTCGGCGAGTGGCAGGACGCGGGCTTCACCGCGGGGTGCGCCGGTGTCCGGGTCTACGGGGAGAATGTAGAGCTCGCAGGGGGTGGCGAGGCAGTCGAACCAGTGGAGGGTGGAGTCGCGGGCACGGTAGAAGGGGCCTTCACCGAGGGTCATAGAGCCCTTAGGACAGTGATACAGGGCGGAGGAGACCTGGGATGTTTGAACCATAGTGCTTGTTTATGGATGAATAGTGAATGGGATATCAGTTTGGTTGGGGTTGTATTGTGTTTTGTATTCTTTGGGCGTGGTTTGTAGTCGGGATGTACACTGTAGATGAGGGGTAGGCTGAGGTGTGTCGATCGATTCTGTGTGGTTGATATTGTATCTAGCGTTCCTTTACCTAATATTCTGTCTTTATTCTTGGCCTCGGAGTTGATAGGTTAGTTCATGGCTGTGTCAAACATGGAATAAGTGAGCTGTTGTGGTCGAGCAAATGTCGCAATGCTATTATAGAAGTAGAGATTACTTCGCATAATCAGTGTGTTTCTTCCGTTTCAGTCTGATGCAGAAGTATCTGTCGCATAGAAAATAGTGCTAGGACATATTTGTTGTCCTGGTAGTGCTTATAGTTATTCCAAGGCGTTAGCACCTTTGGTTTATCACTTCATCGCCCAAGGTCAAACCCTTGGTGCCCTATCAGCCCTCGACACGAGTGGAGGAGTAAGTAGCTTACAGATGGAGAGACGGTAACCAGGACAAGCTCTTCATCCAGCGGTCCAGAAGTCGAGCCAAGAACGGCATACATTTCTACACAGCTTCATGGACCGATATCACACATCGACCTGGACTTTCGACAATCGCATAATAAGTCAGATGCTGGAAGAATTGATCTGATACTGGGATGCCAAACCGTGCATTATGAGACATAGAATGTCTGCTCAGTATACCATATGGCCAGCCACCATGTCGCCGTGGCTCTCAATGCCCACACTTGCGTCATGACATTAGGTATATCAGATAACAGGTGCGGATCCTTGCACAATAACCGAAACCGATGAATATAAGTATACCAGCACAGTCTTCCAGTGATCCGGTTAGTCCAGCAGAACGTCGGGTTGTGGCGAAGAATCTTGATCCGTAGGACCGCGTATCCTCGCTATCTCTCCATGTCCTGATCGAATCTCTGTCTCCGGCGTTATTCGGTTTCGAACTAAAAAGAATATATCCCACCTAGTCAGTCATTAATAACAGTGGGCAAGTCTCGCACGGTAGCACCCTTGATCGGCTATTCTCACCCCATGTGGCTGATATGAGATCGCTTAGCGGGTCATTATTGTTGGTCTGTTTATATCCGATGTCATCTGGACGAACTAGTGGAGATTGCCTTCCTATGGGTATGAAGAATTTTCCGTTGTAACCTCAGGTGGACTGCATAGTGGCACTCGATACTACCTGTCGTGCCCCAATCGTGTTAGAAGGAGAGTTGAAGAGATCAAGATTGCCACTGACCAGCATCGTGAACAGAATACAGTCAAGTACCTGGTACCTGACTCTATCGTACCGGTTGTACGGTATTGTCCTTCCTGAGAATTGACTCCCCTGCATGAGATAAGATTGGCGCATAATTCATACGCTAGTCCTCTTGTAGTTTAGCCCCGTATTATTTGACGTACGAGATGAACGGGTCTCACCGTTAGGTTACCGGTACGGATCAATCCGCCTAAATTCTCACCATATACTGGGTATCAAGTACTGGGTACCTGGTTGGAGTATGGGCTGGCCCGCCGTTCCAAAGTATCTGGTACCTTGTCCCACTGGTCTGAACGTTGACCCTAACCGTAACCAGGATAACCTCAACCTCCACCAACCTACCGACTACCTACTACTTAGCGATCTATATCCCACCATCCACCATGTGGCTTCCACCGGAACATTTGCCTCTCTCCACCACCTATCAAGGTCTGTCTACTCCACTTTGGGCAGGTACAGAGACAGGTATGAACCTTCTTCCTGTCAGGTTTAACCGAGCCATCTGACCTATTGGGCCTCACTGCCTGGGTTTGACCCGGCAAGATGTCCGAGGTTGATCAGACGCCTCACGTCGGAAGCGAACAATGGCTGAGCTTTGTAGTACTAGGGCTTGCTAGTGCGGCTCTCCACGCTTCCAAGGTCCCGCGTGGTGAACAGCCTGCTCCTCTTGGACCTCCAGCACGACGCAGTGTCTTGGATTGATGGCCGACTACGGCTAGTCCGGCGCACATTCATTTCAGATGCGTCGTTTGGACCGGGTGTAA
The DNA here is from genome assembly GCA_023619815.1 of Aspergillus neotritici. Classification (NCBI taxonomy): domain Eukaryota; kingdom Fungi; phylum Ascomycota; class Eurotiomycetes; order Eurotiales; family Aspergillaceae; genus Aspergillus; species Aspergillus neotritici. The sequence continues at coordinate 70,296 of JALZYL010000038.1, read as the reverse complement.
TTGCTCACTGCACCCTCAGTTCGGTGTCTGGTCCTCACCGGACCAGCCGGCCGTTGAAATCATTTCCCCGTGATGTTTGGTCCTGTCACAGTTGAGCAACCCTGGTGTGACCGAACCAAATCTAGGAAATTGGACGCAGGTGTCATTTGATTTCTGCTCAGAGGGGGGGAAAAGGCCCGCTAGGATATATACTACCGATGTCTTCCCCAACGGCCCTTTCGTCCTTGATGTTCCCTTCTTTTTTCTCCAGCTCCGCGAACCTGACCGTGGAGACCGTCCCAGCAGACAGTTGTCTGTGTCCTCTCATTAACACTGCCATTACAGTTGCCTGGTCCTGATCGGCTCTATCTGAAGCCTGAACCAGCTGTCACTCTTTATTTTACAAAATGCTTTCCAAGAGTCTCGTCGTCGTCGCGGCGCTGTCGGCCCTGATGCCGTTGGGGTCCGCCTTTGACGCTCAGTCCAAGTCCAATGTGGCCATCTACTATGTATGAGCCACCCTTGTGCCCCCTATATAATTGCGCTGAAGGTCCTGATGCTGACAATTGTTAAGGGTCAAGGGTACGATCAACCGCGCCTCAGTCATTTCTGTGAGGATCCAGCCCTCGACATTATTAACATTGGCTTCATCAATGTATTCCCAGATGAGGGAGATGCGGGCTGGCCGGGTAGTAACTTTGGGAACCAGTGTAATGGAGAGTACTACGAGATCGGTGGGATCAAGACGCAGCTGCTCTCGGGCTGTCACCAGTTGATCGAAGACATTCCCATCTGCCAGCAGGCCGGCAAAAAGGTCCTACTGTCTCTTGGTGGCGCGTCTCCCGCCGATAAGCAGAGAATCCATTCCGACGAGTCGGCCATCCAATTTGCCGACTTTCTCTGGGCTGCCTTTGGACCGCAGACGGATGCGTGGGTGGCAATCGGCGGCCCCCGTCCGTTTGGCGACGTCGTCGTGGATGGGTTTGACTTTGATATCGAGCACAACGGTGACTTTGGTATGTAGCCCTGTTGGTCTATGTTGGTGGTACGGAGTACTAATGGCGGCAGGCTACGACACCATGGTGAGGCGTTTCCGCGAGCACTACGCCGAAGTAACTGACCGGTCCTTCTACATCTCCGGAGCCCCTCAATGTGTCATTCCGGATGAGCAGCTGGGTCGCGCCATTGCCAACTCCGCCTTTGACTTTATCTGGGTCCAGTTCTACAACACTTGGGGCTGCTCGGCTCGTGACTTCTTCTCGCCGAGTTACCCGGGAGCGTCGTTCAACTACGATGCCTGGGTCGAGGTCATCAAAGCCGGGGCGAATCCGTCTGCGAAGCTGTATATTGGTCTGCTAGGGAGTGACATCCAGCACAATGGCTTCTATCTCTCCCCCGACGAGGTCCAGCCGCTAGTTTCCAGGTACATGGATCTCTATCCGGACACCTTTGGTGGAGTCATGATCTGGGAGGCGACCTCTTCGGATCTCAACCGGGTCAATGGGTCCAGCTTCGCCGGGAATGTCAAGGCCATCCTCGATGGACGCGCCTCCACGCCCACACCCCCGCCCTCGTCCAGCGCTCCGGTCACCTCCCCCACTACCTCAAAGACGTCCACTAGCTCCAGGCCCGTGATTCCCACGGTGACCTCCACCACCTCTCGAGGGCGTCCGACAGGGACCTCGTCCAGCTCGGGGGCGATTCCATCTAGCACCGCCTCGCCGTCGAGCTCAGATCGTTCGTCGACTCCGATCGCATCCAGCCATTCCGTCTCGCCAGGACACCCGACTGGTGGATCGTCGACTGCGTCTACCACACTGGCCGCTTCAACTTCCGTGCCAGCTACAGTCACCACCGTCATTGTCACTTCGTACACTACCATCTGCCCTACAGGATTCACCACGGTCACGACGACCTATACGACAACCTACTGCCCGGGAACCGCCACGGCCACGGCGACCGCCAACCCTCCCCTGGTGACCGGGTCAACGGCCTCTGTGCCCGAAGGCTGGACAACCACGGTCACGGTCTGTACGCAGTGCGCAGCCACGCCTACCACTGTGACGCTGACCGTGCCCGCTGAAACCACGACGAACCCTCCCGCAAACCCGGATCTCCAAGCCTCTACAGTTCCCGCGTTTCCAGAGGGGTGGACCACGACCGTGACCGTGTGCACCAAGTGCGCCCCGACGCCCACCACACTGACCATCACGGTGCCTGTGGAGTCTGCCACCGAGGCCACCGACGGCCCAGAGGCTCCCTCGACAGAGACCTACACGCTGGTCCCGATCCCTGCCCGTCCGACTTCGAGCCGTCCCCTGATCCCGGGCGCCGGACCCGGGGGTGCCCCACACTCGTCGACGCTGGCAGTCCGGCCATCGCCCAGCGGCTCTGCCGATGCACCTCATTCTTGGGTGACGATCACCCCGAGCAGCACCCAGGAGGGGGAGTCGCCGGTATTCACCGGTGCGGGTGTGCGCAGCGTGAGCGTGAGCGTGGGCGAAGGGGTAGCTGCGCTGGTGGCTGTGGCGCTGGCGGCTTTTGCCGTCTTGTAAACGAATCCGCTTCCTTTACCCGGATCCCGGGGTAGCCGGTACAAATCACATTTCCCTTCGTTACAATGTGGGGGTATGGTTTAATCTTACATGTTTCCTTCTGGCATTGATTACGGTTGACCTTACTTCTTTGTCAAATTTCCCTAGTCTCTACTACTCAATTATCAAATCCAGTGGCGCAGGCATAGCACCATCAACAACGTGTTCTCATCATGATTCCCTACCTGGGTACCTAGCATCTCCACCTCAACCATGCGTACCTGCGTAGAATAATAGAATAACAGACAAGCTCCGACCTAGCCGAACTAGCCGTTAAACTAGCCAGTGACCGACCTACTAGATCGAACGGGGCAAAACTCCAGATCAGGCATCACAATTATTTGATTGATTGCTCCATCCCTTGCCCCTCATATGCTAGAAGGAGTATGAAGTCTCCCCTCCCTTCCTCCTTTCATCAAAACGCAGGAAACAGGAAAAAAAAGGACTCCCCCTCAAGAGACACCCATTAGAAGTCAGGGATGAAATGAAATGACCAACACCGTCAGTGTGAGGAACATATGATCACACACCCCACGGACAGACCCACAACAAGGCAAATGATCAACATTGTCATACCTACCTGGGTAGGTACGGACGAACAAAGGCATCTGGGTAGCATAAGTAGGTAGGTATCTATCTGCATGGACAAACAAGCACAGCAACAATGCACACAAAGCAGACAGGCATGTGTTTCATGGATGCTCCGTTTCATTTCCTGTCTGGACTAATCTAACCTACCTTAGTCTACAGATATTTACTGCTAAGTTGGTTACTTCCTTTCCCTATTACCTACCTGTGTTAACGCCTATAGGTATTGCGGTTTTTCTTAGATTCTTCTCCTCCCTTTTTACTTTATACGCAGTAAACATTATTGCAACTAGTTTACTCAATGGATGACTGGATCTTCATTGTTACTCCACTCAAATTTATCGGTCTGTACTGCTGTCCTGTCCTAGGAGTAAGTACCTGGTAAGTACCTGAGGTCTATAACGGACCTCCGAGAGAACAACTACCCCTCTCCCTCCTCCTTCATTCTTAATCTTAGAAAGGATTCGGAGGAAATAAATTAGTTAGTTTGGAGTCGGGTTATTTATTTATTTATTTATTTACTGCCCCTTTATTCCTCTCTTTTAAACATTTCTTCCATTTGAAATACTTATCCTTCGATTTATTAAATCCACAATTACATTCTACCTCCCTACAACCTACAACCTACAACCAACAATCCCCAAGCTCCAATAACCAAAATGGAATTCGTCGGAAAACTCGCCGAAAAATACCTGGAAAAGAAATCCAGCGAACACAGCGAATCGCACTCCCACTCTCACGAGAGCGAGTCCCAGCCCCGCTACGACGGCGGCTACGGCTATGGTGCTCCCCCTCCCCCTCCCTCCGGCGGTCCGCAGGACCTCCCTTACCCATGGACCGCCCGCTGGGATGAACAGGGCCAGCGCTGGTACTTCGTGAACCAGCAGACGGGGGAGTCGAGCTGGACCCATCCGGGCTCGTCGTACGGCGGTGGCGGCGCCCCGCCGTCGTATGGACAGCCGCAGCAGGGTCCCTACGGTGGGGGCTACGGCGGAGAGTACCAGCACCAGGGGGAGTACCACCACCGGTCGGAGGAGTCGCACTCGGAGAAGAGGAAGAGCGGTGGTCACGGTATGCTGTATGCGGGTTTGGGTGCCGCCGCGGGAGTGGCTGGGGGTGCGCTGGTTGCGCATGAGTGGGAGGAGAATAAGGAGGAGATTGAGAAGAAGACGGAGGAGTTCCCTGAGAATGCGGCGGAGTGGACTGGGGAAAAGGTATGGATTTATTTCTTTCTTGTCTTTGTTCAATGATGCGGCGATAATAACGGTGTTTTAGGTTGGGGAAGCTCAACAGATTCCCGATAATATCGAACAAGGCTGGGATCGTGCGGAGAATCGAGTAGAGAATGGGTGGGATAATGCTGTCGAGAACGTGGAGAATGCCCCTGAGAATGCTGCCGAGTGGACCGGCGAAAAGGTATGAATGATGAATGACATTGCTATCTGCTCTTCTTGTTGATGCCCGACTGACACTGGCATAGGTCGGCGAGGCCGAGCAAAACTGGGATAATGCCGAACAGAAGGTAGAAGACGGATGGGACAACGCCGTGGAGAACGTCCAGGAAGCCCCCGAGAACGTCGCCGAGTGGACAGGAGAGAAGGTCGGCGCCGTGGAGTCCTTTGGCGACGATCTGGGAGATGCCTACGATCGGGGTGAAGCTGAAGGCCTGGAGGACTCGGATTGAGGACCTATTCTAGTGACGTGAGTTAGTTAGTCCAGTCAGATAGACAATACCAACGGTTTGGATTGAGACGACATTCCCAATCGGACGGAGTCATCCTCCCCGCTGGGATCATATCCCAAGTTCGCAATGGATCGTTGCATGCATGGACAATGATACAATCCCATCGCGTGAAGATGAGTTCCCCGCACGTGGCCGGACCTCGGCTGCGGAGATGGCAACCGGTAACTCAACTGATGCACTCCTTTCCTCCGTCGTGATCTTCTTCCCCACCGTTAAAGTACGCCTCTGTCGCACTCGCTGCCGGTTCAGTGGTGTCTCGTCTCTCTATCAAGATAAATTCTATGTGGGAGTTCTATTTTGTATATCTTGTTCCTCGTAATTAAACATGTCCGCCCCCCTACCCCTCGATGGAATCCGCGTGGTCGAGCTAGCTGGCCTGGCTCCTGGTATGTCCTGTCACCCGTTCATTATATCTATACATCAGAGCTCATGATTACTTGACAGGCCCCTTCGCAGGATTGTTGCTGGCCGACTACGGCGCCTCCGTCGTCCGGGTGGACCGACCCAAAGCCATCAGTGCGGACCAGCTGACCCGCAATAAGACGTCCATCACCCTAGACCTCCGGGACAAGGCATCGCACCGCATCCTCCTTCCACTCCTTAAGACGGCCGACGTGCTGATCGACCCGTACCGGCCCGGGGTCCTCGAACGTCTGGGCCTGTCCCCTTCGGAGGTCCTCCTCAAACACAACCCGCGGCTGATCGTGGCACGCATGACGGGGTTCCGCCGCGACGGCAAGTACAAGGACATGGCGGGCCACGACATCAACTACATCGCGGTGTCCGGGGTGCTCTCCATGCTGGGACGGGCGGGGGAACGCCCCTACGCCCCGGGGAACATCCTCGGGGACTTTGCGGGCGGCGGAGCCATGTGCTTCCAGGGGATCCTGCTCGCTTTACTGTCGCGGGCGCGTACCGGACGGGGCCAGGTGGTGGAAGCCAACATGGTGGACGGGTCGGCGTACCTAGCGGCGATGCCGCGGCTGAACCGCCAGACGCCGTTCTGGGGGGAACCGCGGGGGCAGAATATGCTGGACGGGGGTAGCCCGTTCTACGATACCTACGAGACCAAGGACGCGGGCCAGTACTTCGCGGTGGGGGCGTTGGAGCCGCAGTTCTACGCGGCCCTGATCAAGGGGCTAGGCTTCCAGGCGGCGGAGCTGCCAGCGCGTGAGGACCGGGACAACTGGCCAGCGCTGCGGGCAGCCTTTACGCAACGATTCCGTGAGAAAACCCGGGCGGAGTGGGAGGCGATCTTCGACGGGACGGACGCGTGCGCGACGCCCGTGCTGACACAGGACGAGCTGGAACAGGGGGGATACGAACAGCGGGCGGCGGTGACCCTGGTCGACACTCCGGCGCGGCCGATCCCCGCGAACGACGGCGGCTGGCGCGGGGGTGGTCTGAGCCCAGGCACTGGGGGGGTTGAGACGCTGCAGTCGTGGTTAGGGTGGACGGCGGGTCGCGAGTACGAGGTGCGACCGGATGGGACGTTTGTGTGGGTGGGGAACATTCCATCGAAGATATAATATTTTTAATTCAGGATAGTATATTTGACCCTGTTATTTATCCACTCCTATCATATTGAAGGGGAATCTGTGGCAGTTGGATTGGTTATAGGGCTGACCCAGCCACTCTTCCTTGGTAATTGGTGTAAAATTCCTGTAACGTTGGTTTTCAGGGTATGATCAGGGGAACTGATCAACCACGGATCCCGTCACCAACTGAGACAGGATTCAGGCAGAGGCGAGCTGAAAACTGGAGACTGCCAGGGATTTCAGGCGCACCATCCATTGGTCGGGATTGTATGGATCGACGTCATGTTTCTGTATGGTATTACCATGTATTGCACCGCCACGTTTTTAACCGGTACTGACCAGTCCCTCTCTTCGTCTTTCTCTCGAACTAGAGGGAATTCCGCCGTATTGGGTTCTCGTATTCGAATTACCCCGTCTTGCCCCTTCTCTCTCTCTCTCTCTCTCTCTCTCTCTTTCATCTTCCCCTCCTCCTCTTCTTATTCTTCTTCTTCTCTCTTCTTATTCTCTCTTATTCTCTCTCCTCACTTCATCTTTCCCTTTCTCTCCGGCGTCTCCTTCATGCATTTGCTGCATTCTTGCCATCTCACCCTTTGATCGGCAGTGCAATTGCTGTCATCCGCCTTGTCATTTTACTCCTCCTTTCATGACCACAGGACTACCCCTGCAGGCGTGACTTGGTCTCCGAACGATTGTCGAGACGCCTCGTCGAACGTCCACACCGACCACACACACAAAACTTTTTAAATCATCCCTTGGACATAATCTTCTCGTTCTTCTTATTCTCCTTCTTTCTTCCTTTCTAAATTCTGGTCTCTCTGTGGATCGTCTCCAATTCTTTCGTGCTCGGTCACATCCCGTGGCTTCGTCCCCACCTCCCTCCTCCCTCGGGTTACATACCATACAGATCCTCGCCTTCGCGCCGCACCGCAGGAAGGGTTGCTCGTTGCTGCATTGATCGTTCCACCGGCTCAGCGCTTTACCTGCAGCCATTACGTACGGTCTTGAAACCGCCGGTTGCCACTGCTGCGACTTTCTTTTCCACCATCTCGTCGGTCTTCGATCTCGACCGTCTCTCGTCCCTCCCCCTCCGGATCATACATGGCTGGTGTGCAGCTTCAACCACCCACCATGACTGATTACCGTTTGCCCTTCCGTCACAATGCGGCTCCGGCTCGGAAACCCGTGCCGGGCTCATCCTCCGGGTTTCCCGCGCCCGCCTATGACCCTCAACAACCACCACCACAACAACCACCACCGCCGCCGCCACAACAACTGTCCCCCCATCCCTCGGCCACCTCCCTCGCCCATAGCCGCAACCGCACCTCCTCGTCCCACGTGCTGCCCTATATGGCACAGCAGCAGCAATATGTCGGTGGTGGTCCCTCGCCGCTTCACACCATGACAACCCCCCTCCAGTACCCGCCCTCGCGGCGCTTATCGAGCGCCACCACCTCCACCAACTCCACGGGCAACCCCGCCGCTCCCTTCTCCGACATCCAGCGGAGTGCCTCGTCCCGGTCCGCCCAGGGCCAGCTCGGCTACGTGGCCTTGATGCGCCGACAGAAGGCCACCGTCTGGTGCGACCGCTCCCAGCCCGAGGATCCCCGCCTCCGCGCCCAGAAGGTGGCGGACAAGAAGCGAGCCTATCTGGAAGTCCACGGCGCAGGCGCCGGACGCAAGGGACCGCTCGCGGGAGGCAAGAACAAGCACGGCGCCAAGGGTGCCGCTGACTTCTCCGCCTCGACGCTCGTCGGCGCCAAGGTGCCGGTCCGCCTCAGCGCGAACGAGATCGGCGACGCCGAGGATGACGCCCGCAGCGACTCGGGCTTCCCCTACCGTCGCACGGGCAGCGGTCGCAGCTCGATCGGGAGCGCCCACCGCTACCCCAGCGGCTACCAGCGGCCCACCCCGCAGGGCACCATGGGGAGCAACAGCTCGCCCCCGAACGAGAAGACCGACCTGCCCGAGGTCACCGAGCACCCGCCCGCCGAGAGCCATGCCGACGACGACAAGGCCGATACGGGCTCTCTGCGGGACGACACGGGTACCCTGCACAGCCGCGGCAGCGAGCGCGAGAACAGCTTCGGCAGCGTGGGCGACATGGCCGCCCCAAGTGCGGCCACCGCCGCTGCGCAAAAGGCCAGCAAGGCTGACGAACTGCGGCGTCGGGGCAGCGTGGATGATCGCACCACGTCGATGACTAACGTGCGCCTCTTTGTCGCCAATCCGGACTTGAGCGATTAGTTTTCTTGCGTCCGTTTTTGTTCGTCTCTCTTTGTCTTTCTCTATCTCTTTTGCTCTCTTTGTTACCCCCTCTCGTCCGCTACCGTCCTCTTGCCTACCTTCGTTTTGCTCGTTCCATCCGCACCAGGCAGGGATCACGAGAAACGAACTGACCGAGCGGGCATACCGCCCGCTCTCCTGGCGTGCGTCTTCTGTCCTTTTCCGTTCTTTTCTGTCCTGTTCCCTTTTGCCATCGGCCGGCTGCATTGCATCGTTTCGTCCTTGATTCCCCTGGAGTGTCTTGTTCTCAGTGCGCCTTTTTCGGCTCTTCAAGAGGGTCGAGAGGGATTTCTCCGAGTCACTAGTAATAATAATACGAAATCTGTACATATGTATCTATGGCACCATCGTGTAGACTACTCTTTCCCGTATTTATTTTATTTTTATATAATTTTTGTTTGTATTTTATCACTCAATAACATATAGGCTGACTCAGCAGCACGTGCCGCCCGACGCGACCGAGCGCGCCGTCAACCCAATTAACGCGTTGCCCCCCGTTCCTGACCTGATCGGCCCACAGACCGTCAATGGGGAAATCATCCTCCACCGCTGCATCTTCATCGCCGTTGAGCTGGACTCGAACCTGCTGTGACCATCTACGACTGGATTCTTTTCTGCGAGTGGAGAGCGGAGGATTTCTTCTTTTGTCTCATTTTGTGGCCGGTATCCCTCACCGACGTGCACTCTGTCGGTCCCTTTCTGAGCTTGCCTGCCCTTTTTTGACAACCGGCAATTACACACATATCTCCAGTCGATGCTTGAGATCAGCCTCGATACGGTCATTATCTTCATCACTGTATACATTACCAGCCATATCACACTCATTGCCTGCGTCTGACGCCTTCATCCGAGCACCGCATTCCACCACCCACCATCAACACTCTAACTAGTGGACACCATGGAAGTGTCCATGGACTCGACAAACGCCAACCTCCCTCCCCGACCACAGGCTTATCCCACCTCCCCGAGTGCAGGGGGCCGCAAGCGCCCAATCGAGGACGTACAACACGACATCCCATCCCGACCGGCGAGGAATCCCGCCGATGAACCTCGAACGACAGCACTAGACGATAAAGAGAACGCGACGACCACATCCTCTACATCTACTACCACCACATCCGCCTCATTCTCCCCGTCCAAACCTCCCGCCGAATCGCCCGCACCCTCACCCGCACAACTGGAGGTAGTCGTGTCGACTTCCCTCGCAGAGTCCACGATGAACACCGTTCCCGACTCGGGCTCGAATATGAACACCCCTTCCGACCACGCCGCCTCGTCGGCGACCACGCCGGCTGCCAAGAAGCGCAAGCTGTCCCCTGGGGCGAAACAGCAGGAGAAGGAGGCTAAGGAGCGGCAGCGGTTGGAGGAGAAGGCGAAGAAAGAGGAGGAAAAGGCGAAGAGGGAGGAGGAGCGGAGGGCCAAGGAAGAAGAGAAGAAGAAGCGGGAGGCGGAGCGGGAAGAAGAGCGGAGGAAGAAGGACGAGAGGCGGAGGATGAAGGAGGAGGAGAAGGTCGCTCGCGAAGAGGAGAAGCGGAAGAAGGAGGCGGCGAAGGAGGAGGAGAAGCGCAAGAAAGAGGCGGCTAAGGAAGAGGAAAGGCGGAAGAAGGAGGAGGAGAGGTTGAAGAAGGAGAGAGTGAGTGTTTCCTTTTCCCTATCCATTTTCTCTTTACATTTCTAATCGAGAACAGGCACAACCCAAACTGAACGCCTTCTTCGCCAAACCCAAGCCGGTATCCCAAACCTCAACGGCTTCCCACTCGCCGAGAAAAGCTGCGGGTGATGGTCCCCTGGCTGAGGCAGGTTCGGACTCCCGCCCGGCCTTGTCAGACTACCAACGGCTGTTTCCCGACTTCTTCCTCCAGTCGCACACGACGGTGGCCCCGGTGAACCGGTTCGAACGCGATGCCCAAGCCCTGCAGCACATGCGGGACAAGGTCGACGCGCTGTTGAAGGCGGGGGGCGACCCGGCGCCGCGCGCGGGGTTTCGACCGTCGGAACTGTTCCAGATGATGCCCTACCAGCGACGGCGGGGGCGGATCCCGGCGTCGGTTAAAGAGATCCTCCTCCAGATGCAGAACCTGGGCGATCAGCCGGAGACGTCGGAGGCGGTGCAGCGACCGCGCAATCTCCTGAAGCAGGTGCGGATGAAGTCGCTCAAGTTCGGCGAGGACGTGCGGCCGCCGTACCAGGGCACGTACACGCGACGGTTGCCGGCCGCGGAGGCGCACCGGCTGATGCGGAACCCGTTCCACCGGGGGCTGCCGGAGACGAACTACGACTACGAGTCGGAGGCGGAGTGGGAGGAGCCGGAGGAGGGTGAGGAGCTGGACTCGGAGGAGGAGGAGGACGTGAGCGAGGACGGCGAGGACGACCTGGACGGGTTTCTGGACGACGAGGGGGATGACCAGCAGGCACCGGTGCCGGGGAAACGGCGGCTCATCGTGGGAGATCTGGAACCGGTCTGTTCAGGGCTCCAGTGGCAGTCGGATCATCCAGGGGGTACGCCCGTGGATGCGGAGCTCCACCGGTACAGGATGGAGACGATCTCCGACGCCGTCACGTTCCCCATCGATCCATTCTCGACGACGTACTGGGCGGCGCCGGCGCCGGTGGGGACGGGAAGCGCAGGTCCCGGACGGTCGACCTTGCATGCGTTCCTGGGGGGTGCGGCGTCATCATCATCATCGTCGGCGGGGACGGCGGGGAGTGCTGGCGGTGCAGAGGGGGTGGGACCGGGGCGGCCCAAGCGGGCATTTCCGGCGGACCAACTGGAGGAGTTCAAGCGGGCAGTGGACGGCAGCGATTTGTCGAAGCTGGGGTTGATTGAGATTTTGAAGAAACGGTGGGTTTTTTCTTTTTTCTTTTTTCTTTTTTCTTTCTTTCTTTTTTCTCGACTTTCTTTTATTTTCCGAAAGACTAATGAGAGGGTCTCTAGGTTTCCGAAAGTGTCGAAAGAGGTGTTGAAGGAGACGTTGAACAGCGTGGCGACGCGGGTGGGACAGAAGGAGGTGGACAAGAAATGGGTGTGCCAATAGATGAATTGATTTTTTTTTATTTCTCTATTGATTTTTTTTATTTGGTATATTATTTATTGATATATATTTATTGATATATGTTCTACATGGTTGAGTTTGCAGGTTCTGCTGGAGTCATCTCTTCTATACTGATCTCTCTATATCAATATCCACCATGAGTCTCGATGTAAACAAACAGATAAATCAATCAACAAACCTGAGGAAATACCAAATAAACATCAATAAAATCTCAAATAAAATAGATATAATAAAATACATATGAATAAATCATACAGATTGACTCATCCAAGGAGGGGGACGGACAAATCAGCCGCCAGACTAACTCATGCACTGCCAGCTCATCATCCTTAGTCCATCCATCCTCTTCCTCTTCCTCTTCTCCTCCTACCTCACTCTCCTTCTTCTGACTTCTTCCTCTCTTTTCCTCCGTCTGCGTGTCATCCTCTCCGCCACTGGTCTCCATCGCTCTCCTTCTCATTCGTCTTCGTTCTTCCTCGAAATCCTCACTAGTATCGCGCTGCAGATTATTATATCCCTCCCCTCCTCCCCTCTCTCTTCCCCACCATCGATCACTATCATCCATCATCATCCACCCTGGACGCCTTCACCCTCCCCCTCCATCCAACAACCCTGGACCAAAACCGGACACCTTCATCCTCTGCCATCCCAAGATCATGCCATAGAGAGGTCCCCCCTCGAGCCTGGGCCTTCTCGCCGCCGCCGACGTCCTCTCCACCCTCGACGGCCCATGGCACCGCCGTCGTCATGTCCCTCCAGGCTCCTTGCGACGATGGTCGTCGCTCTTCTTCTTCGGGGGCTTCTTCGGTGACGAGTCAGTTTCTTTCTTCCTTTCTTCCTTCCTTCGTTGCGACGTAAAAAAACAGGACCATCCACCGGTGTTGCGCTGATCATCCCCTGATCCCCTCTTCTGATATCAAACAGATCCCCCCTCCCACATCGCAACCCCAACCTCCGACCACCAGGGTCGGTCCCGCCCCCTGGAGTCCGTCTCCTTTGAAGATCTGGCCCGCTCCCATCGCCACGCCCAGCAGAAACTCTCCCGCCGGAAGAGGTTGGAAGCCCGTCTCCATGTCGTCAAGGTCTCCATGGGCCTCTCCGCCCGCCTCGTCCGTGTCGGCGGCACCGTCCAGCGGGGCCTGGTCGATCGTCTGAAGCACGAGGACAAGGTCAACTTCATCGCCCTCTATCATTCTCTGTCTGAACTGCAAGAGTCCTGTGAGTCAGTCGTCCGCGCCTCTGGCCCCTCCGCGGATCCCTGGGAGGAGGAGATCGCCGCGTCCGCCCGCGACGCCGCCCCGGACCCCACCCCGGACTTCTTCGTGCAGCTGAGCCCCCAGTCCCGGACCGATGTGCTGGAGATCCTGCATCTGGTCCGCACGAGCCCCCGCTTTGTCGTCGACCGTCTGGGCGGCTTGACCCCCGCCCAGCTGGCCGCCCTCGTGGCCGCCTCCGCCCCCGCCGTGGAGGCTGCGGATGCCGCCTCGTCCGTTCCCGCGGGCGCCAGACCCCGGACGTCGGCCTCCTCATTCTCCAAGCGCTCCGTGGCCCCGTCCCTGCCCTTCAAGGACCACGTCCTCGGATTTGAGCGGTCGGACGCCCTGTCCATCTTGCTGTTTAATGTGTTTGCAGCCCCCCTGGACTCCAACGGCCCCGAGGCCCAGCGCCGTTTGGACCTGTGGGCCTCCGTCTGCGCCCACCTCTTCGCCGAGGGCGGCGCCCGTTACTACCCCCTGATCGGACACATCCTCGCCGCCTGGGCCATGGGGAGCCACTGGAAAGCCCGCCCCAAATTTGAACTCTACCTGATGGACATCCTCCAGACCGGCGCCTTCCTGTTGGAGCACGTAGACCCGCCCCCCAATCTGCCCTTTGATGCGGAGCCGATTGATCCCCTGCGCACGGATGTCGCCGAGGAATTCTTTGCCACCGCCGTGGATTCCCTCTTCCAGCTGTTGGATGATCCAGATGCCGGCTTTCCCCACGCCGTCATGGAGTTGAGCGCTGCCATCCTGCAGCGTTTGGACCGCCCGGAATCCCGCGACCGCTTCCTTGAGTTTCTGTTTGTCCAGTGGTTTTTTGCCTCGTTCCTTTACGGCGCACTGACATTTCCCGAGGTATGCGCCCTCCGCCCAGGAGAAGGTCCGTTCCGTCTAACAGAGATGATACGTAGGCCCACGGTCTCCTGCTGGACTTTCATATCCGCAAGGATGCGCGCGAGAAGCTCCTCGGTCAGGTCGGCATGCAGGCGTACTCCCGCGTGTTTGCCGTGCTGCGGTCCATGTGAGTCTTCGATTTGTCCAAGTGGTCCCAGCGATGACGGCTAACCCGCTCTGTCTAGGGATCACTATGCCATGGCTCGTCCCACCGTCCGGCGGCATGTCACCAACATGCTGAACCAGGTCCGACAGACCGCCGGTCATCCACCCGCGCGACCAACACCCGGGACGGCCCCAACATCCCCGGCTGGGTTCCTGGTGCTCTCGGCTAGTGATGTTTTGACCTTGCTGAATGCTCTCTTCCCTAGGGTTGACTCGTCCATGTACAGCCCACAGAGCCCGCTGTCGGGCGTGGTGCCGTCATCCCTCCACAGCCCCTTCCAGACTCTCTCCTCCCGGTATACCAGCCCCGTGGAGCCCGGGTTTTTCTCCCCGCCGGGACTGTCACCCCCGGCCCGGACCCTCTTCCCCGCGGACATGGCCTTTTTATCGCCCCAGGAGGATCGCCTCCGCCGGAAGGCGGACCGCATCCGCTTTGAACTCTCGGGCCTGGTCGAGCCCGAAGGGCGGACGAATCTGGAGCCACCCGCCACCGAAGACTGGGCCGTTTTCTCCATCGACCCCCGGGACGACCGTCCCGTCTGGGGGCTCTTCCCGGACGAAGACGCGAGCGGGTCGGAGAACCAATCCGTGGGAGACGCGCCGTCCACCACCCTGGGAATGGAGGACAACCTGGAAGCGCTCCAGACGGCCATTGTGAAACTGATCCAGGAGAACCCCGCCGGGGACCGCGTGGAGGCTGGCCCCCCCGCGCCCGGCGCCCGCACCGACGGTCTCTCGCTCCGGCAGCGATTCCAACGCGCCATGGCCTCCTGCCACCACGACTCGGACTTCATCGGCGCCCACTACTGGTGGAACGCCGGCCGGCAGCTGCTCCGCAGCGTGGCGACTGCCCCCGCCCGGCAGGTGGACGACTCGTGGATCCTCGGCCCCATGCACCGGTCGAACATGGCCGCGCTGCGGGACTCCCGCTCGGTCATCGAGCGCAGCGAAAGCGACTTGGTCGCGCTCGACCGTCATCGGCAACGCCTCCAGAAGACCGTCAAGGACATGGTCGCCACCGTGGCGCGGCTGCGCGACAAGATGTGGTACATGACCGACGTGAAGAACTCCATGCGGTACGAGGACGCCAAGCACGTGGCGCTGGCCCTCAAGACCATGGTCCACTCGGCGCGTCTGTCCCGGCCGGCGGAGACCCGATCGCGGGGCGGGACCACCCGGTCCCTCCTACAGAAGCCCGAACTGCAGGTGATGCAGGTCATGAAGGCGCCCAGCAGCCAGGGCGGACCAAACAAGCTGTCCGACGAACAGGTCGACCTGATCCGCAAGTGGCTGGCCCACAACAGCATCGACAACTTCTGTCGGGGCGAGGAGCGCATCCACCGCTTCTGCTACGAGGTCAAAACTAGCATCCACCGCCTCGTGGGCGAGACCATGACCGAGGCGCCCGTGCTCTGGGCCAGCGAGCTGTTCCACCGCGAGCGCGCCCAGTTTGAGGACTCAACCCCGCGAGGGTTCCTGGGTCTCTCCACGGGCCTGCGATCGTTTGGCCGGGCTGGCGAGGATACCACCCCGACCACCCCAACGGCGTACGGGCCCGTGCCCCCCTCCACGCGCCCGACCGACCCGGTGCCCCGATCCACCACGCACGACTTCCTCCCCGCGCTGACCCGCGATGCGTCGCTCCAGAGCCTGATGCCGGAGCGGTGGCGGGCCCCCCGGGATCCATCCGTCACGGACGCCTCGTCCCTCGGGGGCTCGCCGGGGAAGGCCGCCTCGACAGCCACGGGCGATTCGTGCAGCACGTTCTGGTCGGCGCCGCACCGGCTCCCGCCGTACGCCGCCAGCGCATCCAGCGTCTATTCCCGCCCCCCGTCCATGATCAGTGAGACGGGGACCCAGCTACCCCGCCGCAGTGAACGCACCCCTCCGCGCGGGAAGTCGGTCTTCCTGGACGAGCTGCGGCAGACGCTGACGAGCTTGCTCCTGAGCGACCTGGGCTCCCCGGTGTGGAGCTGCGGCAGCGAGACCGACGCGTGGTTCGGGAACGTCCTGGACCAGCAGCGGATCCGGATCCAGATGGGCAAGCGCTCCCGCATTCAGCGGTTCTACGCCGAGCTCGACGACCGGCCAGTCCGTCAAACCATCCACCGGACGTCGTCGTCTCACGGGAGCCGCCGGAGCCGGTCGCTGGAGCCGTCCGACCGGCCGGCGCCTCCTCCCGATGCCGCGGACCGGGGCGCGCCGGCCGCGGGGGCGAGCGGGGAGGCCCCCATGCCCGACGATCAGCCTCCGTTCGCCTACGGGGTCGTCTTCCGCCGGCTGATTGACGTCTTCTCGCGGCACGGAAACCCCTTTGTGAAACTCAAGGCGCTGCGGGAGCTGCGGGCCCTGGTCGTGGCGTCGCTGAACGCGGGCCCCGACGACCGCTGTCCCCCGTCCCCGGGTCCCAACCCAGGCCCGGGCCCAGACGCGCGCCGGACGCGAGGCTCCCGGCACAGTTTCTCGGAGTCCCGGACGCCGCGGGGCCCCGAGCGGGACGGCGCCCGCACGCCGACGAGCCCGGCCGCTGAATCGGTCCTCTTCGAGTCGCGGCCGTCGGACTACGCCACGCCCACGGAGAATGAGATCGTGGACGCCCTCCGCGCGCTGCTGTTGGAGATGAAGCCCAAGACGCTGTTCCGGGACCTGCAGTTCATCGCGGCCTTTGTGCCGGGGGACACGCTCAACCAGACCGACAGCGGGACGGCCTTTGTGCAGTTCGCGCTCGCGGCCATCAGCCTCAAGGACGAAGTGTGCAACAGTATGGTCGAGATCGCGGACCACATCGTCTCGCAGGAGCTCAGTCGGCGGCACCCGCCGGCCGGGCCCGACGGGACGCCACGGCCAGGACACGCCATCGAGGACGCAGCGGGGATGTGGATCATCACCGCCAAGGAAGGCCACGCGGTCGCCCAGCGCGAGCTGGCCATCCTCTACCTGACGCACCCGGAGCTCCTCCCGCGGGTGACGCTGCCGCTGACCCTCCTCCGCGACACGTTCAAAGCGGAGATGATGTACCACCGCGACAACGATTCCAAGTCAGACCCGCAGAGTATGTGTTTGGCGCTGCACTGGATGCAGCTGTCCGCGCAGGGGGGGGATGACCTTGCGCGGAATCGACTCCGTGAACGGGATCAGTTTGATTCGATTTCTTGATTTCATGATTCCCTTCTCTTGTCTTCCCTTTTTTGGTCCATTCTTCGATTCTCTTCTCTTCTCTTCTCTTCTACTCTGTTCTCTTCTCTTCTCAGTGATGATATCCCAGACGTTCGGAAGATTGTCTTCCCCGTCTTGCTGCGTTGCTTCATGACATGAATTGATACCACGGCTGCGTGCGATTTACGATTTATATATATTATCTTATTTAATTTGGGGTGGATGGCGTCGTCTCTCTTTTTGTTACTTTCTTTTCCATGTCTCTCTCTATCTGTGTTTGTGTGTGTGTGTGTGTGTGTGTGTGTGTGTGTGTGTGTGTGTGTGTGTGGAGGTTGTGTTAGTGTCAACCAGAAGCAGTTGTTATGTATCTATCTCTTGACTCATTCGTTCATTCATTCATTCATTCACCCAGTCAGTCATTTCCCGGTGAACTAGCGGACAGGTTGATCCAGTATACTCTTAGTCTACCTTCAATGTACCCTTCCCATAGTATAGTGTACTCCTACTGGTTTATCCTCCGTAGTACGGTAACAGGATCCATCTTCCCTGCTGGTACACACCTACACCCCCTTCTATTATCCATTTCTTTACCCTTCCAGCTGCAAATATTGTACTCAGAAGGTATACCCACATAGATGGGGCCTATCCGTCCAAAAAAAGATGGATAACCTCAGGCCCGGGACCAACTGACGTCACCCCACGTGCCACACCGCCACTAAGCCCGACTCGTCACAGCCTGTTCCTCCAAACCATCATCAATCATTCAATCTTTCTGTCTCTTACTTTCTCCCCTCTCAATTCGACTTTTCTATACTCTGGTCTGCACAAGGTCACAGCTCCAGACATACATACCACATACTACATACTACATACGTACAGCATACACCAGACACCAGACACCAGACAAGCCACATTTCGTCACCCATTCCCTGCTCAGCCCCTCCACCTGAAACCCCACCACATATATTTCATACGACATACAAACGTGATCTCCGTCCCAGACTGGACCCAGCGACGCGGTCAGGTCATCTACTGCTCTCAGATGCGGAGTGGATTTTCGGGGGGGAATTTCCTGAACTAAATTTATCAATTAAAAATTCGTACCACGGGGGAGGAAACGCGAAGGGAAATCCAGCTGACTGGGTCTTGTCTCGTGCGCGATTTTTCTCGAGGATAAAAAGATAGGACCAGTCCTTCTGGTTTGTTTCTCGTCTGGACGTTAAATTAATTTGTCCACTGCGATGATCATGGCTCAGCAACGTGTGGAGGATGCCCATGTCCGGCCCAAGGGTAGGTTGTTTCTCATAGATAATGTTTTCATGGTGTTAATGGATGAAATAGGCATTCTCAAAAACTCCAGCTCCCAGAATATTCTCCAACCCGCTCAAATCCAACAGATCTCCCCCCTCCAGTCCACCGTAGACGGCGTGGACACCAAGGAGATCACCATCCAGAACACCCTGCAGAACGCCGGTCGGCGACGGTCCTCGTCCACCACCCGTCCTGGGACCTCGTCACGTCGCCAGTCCCTCGCCAGCATCCACGGACACCACGACGAGAACTCCCCCCGGCTGAAGTGGGACGAAGCGAACCTCTACCTCGCTGAGCAGGAAAAGACCGCCAAGATGAAGATCGATGAGCCCAAGACCCCGTACGCCCCGCACTACGACCCCAGCCAGGATGAGGACGAGGAGGAGATGGCCGACGCGGACCTGATCGACGCCCAGGGCGTGGTGGTCGACGAGCTGGACCGATCCGCCAAGGGGACCCGCAAGGCCGTTCCCGAAGACGACATCCCGGACCTGGAGCTGGGCGAGCCGGAGGAATCGCCCGCGATCGACGCCGGGTCGCATGATCGCATCATCCGCGAACGGAGTCTCAGCAACGAGTCGCACCGCAGCGACAAGCACGTGGTGGTTGGGTCTGAGCAGCCGAACGGCGAGGCGGAGTCAAACCCCGACCATCTCCTCTCGCCGGAGGAGGCCCGCGAGAAACACCGTCAGTTTGAGGAGCATCGGAAGCGACACTATGAGATGCGGAATATTAAAGAATTATTAGCGTGGGTGACCTACCATATATATATCTATATCTATGCATATCAGAAATTAACCCCCTCAACAGCCACCCCGAAGAACTCGACGAAATGGACGAAGACGAAGACGAGGCAGAACCCATCCCGCCGCCAGTGCCGAAGATCCCCGAACGATTTGCCAACGGATCGAAGTGAGTAGGAAGCCAAGCCGTGGAATGATG
The DNA here is from genome assembly GCA_023619815.1 of Aspergillus neotritici. NCBI lineage: Eukaryota > Fungi > Ascomycota > Eurotiomycetes > Eurotiales > Aspergillaceae > Aspergillus > Aspergillus neotritici. Next base: position 50,787 of record JALZYL010000038.1, on the reverse strand, counting down.
GAGTGAGTGGGATTTTGGTTGGTTTCTCCGTGGCTCTGGTTCTTAAGTTCTCGTGTTGTTCGCTTCATCTTCTGATGTATATTCCCCAGCGTTTATCTCTCTCAGTCTTACTTTGAAATATTACGATAGATGACGGATATAGCATATATCAATCATATGGTCTTTGATAAACTACTGGAATGTGATGATAGGAGAAGGATATGAGTCAAGGATATGAGACGCTACGATGCTTTTTGATATGACGTATGGAACCACCTAGGTACCTAGGTATACTAGGTAGGAAATGAAGACGAGTGGATTGCTGATATTGATCTTGATGATGAGTTGGTCACTGGTGAGTCTACAGGATCGTTCTTTCTCGTTCGAGACTGAGACTAACCGATTCACCTGCGGGTCTCGACGGTGATGGGCTATACAGTATATACTTGATGCGATTGATTACAGGACTGAACTAGAAGCATCATCCCATGTCGCTGTCGCCCTGTATACCTACCTACCTCTACGGCAATGAAGACGGGAAAGAATCAGTCTGTCTGTCTATCAGACCTGACGCTACTAATCTGATTGATTATACATCCAAGTCACCCAGAATCCTACCTACCTACCTACCTCTCAAGGAAAGTGCGTCTTTCCCTCCTTCCTTTTTCCAATCCAGAGAAGGTCAACTACTGCCACTTCTTTCCCTCTTCGCTCACGATGGATTCATGCCCATTTCACATTCTCGGTTTTGGTCTCTATCAACAGATTACGTCGTTCTTTTGCTCGATTACGCCTTTCATACATCCTTGATAGCTTCTCTATCTATCTATTTACATTGTTTTAGTCAGTCTCTTATCTACTACGTCGTGCCATGTCCGGTGAGCGCCAGAAAAGCCCCAGGTCAGACACCAAGCAGGAGGACAAGGAAGAAGACCGTCGCAAGGGGGAGGGTAGCCAGGCGGGTGGGGGGCAGAAGTCGACCACTGCGCAGCAAGATGATGAAATTAGCCGGATCAGTGCAGACGGCGGTGGCGGTAGCGATCAGAACGACAAGGGAAAAAATAAAGATGACAAGCAGGGCAAGACCGATGATCAGATGCATCAGAGTCTGTCCGATTTGATCGGGCGGCTGCCCGGCATCCTCGAGGAAGCGGAGCACAATGAGATCTGGGGGGTGACCCTCCAAGATGGTAACCATGTCCCAACCGTGAATATCCTGATCAAGTTCCTGCGCCACAACGACGGAGACGTACAGCGAGCGGAGTGGCATCTGATCGAGGTGCTCAAATGGCGTCGGGATATAAGGCCGCTTCGGCTAATGAACAATGTCCACGATCGGTCCAAGTTCTCGGGCTTGGGGTACCTGAAAAAATTTCAAGACAGTTCCGGGGGGAAGCTGGTCACAACTTGGAACATCTACCAGGCGGTGAATAACGTCTCGGCCACCTTTGGCGATTCGGACGAGTGAGTGGCGTGAACCCCAAACCGTGATCGATGGAATGCTAATGCAGTCAGATTTCTCCATTGGAGTGTGGCGCTCATGGAGATGGCTGCCCGCAAGTTGAAGATAAACGGGTCCCAGACCGTAATGGGCTCTAATGACCCATACAAGATGGTGCAGGTGCACGACTTGCATAGCACCAATTCCCTCTGTGCGGACCGCAGGTTCATAGATTTCTTGGACAAGATCACACGCGTCTTCTTCAGGTACTACCCGGAGCTGGTGCGCGGGTTGTATTTAGTCAACATCCCGCCCATCGGGCCCCGTAGGTTGGAGCTCGCCAGGGTCTTCTCGGACCAACACACTACTCTTCGGCCCACCCTCATCAATGATGGCGGCAACCTGGCCCGTGAATTTGAGCAATCGTTCAGGTCCCAGTTTCCCCGGTGTTATGGCGGGGGCGGCTCGGATCTGGAGAGCAGCGCCCGTACGTTGTACCTCGCCAACATCAATCCAGAGAGAATTGAAAAACCATCACGACGGTCCCGCTTGACCAGACTCATCTTGCGGAAGCAATCCGAAAAAGAGGGAGATTGATCGCTAGGGGTAATGCTTCTTTGGATGGCCCACTGACCGGTCAGGCCATTGGCTTGTACCCGGGAGGATCGGACCAGCACGACGTTGGAATGGGTTGATAGATTCTTTGTTTGTTGTGATTGTTTGTTCTTTTATCCTTGGGCCACCCTCCCTGTTCTACTGGTACGTTGGCATTATTACTGTTGGGGATATTATTTTAATTCGTATGGATTCTTTTAATTCTACATATCCACCATATCCATCGTTGACATATGTAATGTTGCCTGAGGCAGAATATATGCAGACCGATCGAGTAGGCGGTCTGCAGGATCCCCGGCGGTCTTTTTGCTCCGCGGTCCATCCAACTTATCCAACTTGCACCTCATCATCCCCAACTCCTCTGCTGTACCGGCGCAAAGTGCTCCATCGCCCTAGATCGAGGATCCCAGCATGCGTCACTGCTGTGCTTATCCCTAACGGTCCATCTACGACGACGTCCGCTGTGCCGCCCATACCGACGCTTATCACCGACCGATCCTACGACCGAGGAGTACTTACGGCTCCGGAGTCTACCAACCACCGACTCTCACCTCCCTCTACACCCCCTGAAATCCACCCACCATGTCCGTCTGGAACCCAGACAACATCCGCGATGTTGCCGAATCCGTCGGCATCGCCAACCTCAACAACGACGTGACGGAGAACCTCGCCCGCGACGTCGAGTACCGCATCGCACAAGTGCTGGAGGAAGCCCTCAAGTTCATGCGCCACGGCCGCCGCACGCTGCTGACGACGCAGGATATCGCGCACGCGCTGCGCGTGCTCGATGTCGAGCCGCTGTACGGATACGAGACGACGCGGCCGTTGCGCTTTGGCGAGGCCTCGCTCGGACCCGGCCAGCCGCTGTTTTACGTCGAGGATGAGGAGGTCGATTTTGAGAAGTTGATTAATGCGCCGTTGCCGAAGGTGCCCCGGGAGATTGCGTTCACTGGTAACCCTTCCTCCTTTTTTTTTTTTTTTTTTTTTTTTTTTTTTTTTTTTTTTTTTTTTTATAGATGTATTCTATCCATGGGTGGATGCTAATGGAAGGGATATAGCTCACTGGCTGGCCGTCGAGGGCGTCCAGCCGTCCATTCCACAGAACCCTACGGCCGCCGACTCGCGCAACCTCGAGCTCATGTCCAAGGGGCCCAATGCCAACTCGACCCTCGCGGCAATGAGCGGCAACGGCAACGTCGCTGTCAAACCGCTCGTCAAGCACGTGCTGTCCAAGGAGCTGCAGCTGTACTTTGAGAAGGTGTGCGGGGCGTTTCTGGATGAGTGTAGTGAGGAGTATCGCACGTCGGGATATTCGAGTTTGCGTGAGGACCCGGGTTTGCATCAGCTCGTGCCGTATTTTGTGCAGTTCATCTCCGAGAAGGTCACGCATGGGATGAAGGATATCTTTGTCTTGACGCAGGTAATGCGTATGGCGGAGGCGTTGGTGCAGAATCCGTCGCTTTATGTGGATCCTTATGTGAGTTTCTCTCTTTTTCTTTTGTTTTATTATTTATTTCCATTTCCCCCACCCGAACCAACCTCTTCCTTCTCTGTATACTAATTATAATAGGTTGCCTCTCTCGTCCCCTCCATCCTGACCTGCCTGATCGGCCGCCAGCTCGGCGGCAATGCCGACCTGTCGGAGCAGCTGGCCCTGCGAGATCTGGCCGGGTCGCTGCTGGGTCTCATCGCCCGCAAATACTCCCACGCGTCGCACACCCTCAAACCGCGGCTGGCTCGCACCTGTCTCAAGACCTTCCTGGACCCGTCCAAGCCGTTCGGCGCCCACTACGGGGCCATCATCGGGCTGCACGCCGTCGGCGGGGTGGAGGCCGTGCGGGTGTTGATCCTGCCCAACATGCCCACGTACGGCAGCCTCCTGCAGGAGGGGGTGGCCGACGAGGGAGCGCGACGCCCGGAGGCGGAGAAAGTGCTCGCACTGCTGGTCGGGGTCCTGGGCACGCTGCGCGAGGGCGGTCCGGCGTTGGCCAACGGACACCACGGGACGGTGACGGACGATCTCCGGGCGCAGTTGACGAATCGGGTGGGGGAGTTTCTGGCGGGTCAGATCTCTGACGGGGGGGATGTACAGCTGGCGCATGCCATTGTGGATGCATGATTTCTTCCTTGCGTGTCTTCATGTTTTGTTTGTTTCATTTCTGTCTCCATCTCTGGTCGAACATCGGTGATGAATGGGTTGCATTGGCGTTTGGGAATGGCACTGGACTTTACCTATCTGTTATTTAACATGTTACCATCATCATTCATGCAATATCAGACTCTCCATAGTGTCGGAGATCTCCGTCTCCGCACGGGTGCCTGACAAGGCGACGTCACTGCGGGATGACTCATCTCCGATGGGCAGATGCCCACCGCCTGCTAGATCGGGCATCTCCGCTGTGTCGCCTCATCACGGGCCTCCATCATCTCTCTTCATCCTCTTCTTTTTCTTTTCTCTTCTTTCTCTTCTCTCACTCTCTCCTCAGACACCTCTCTCGCCTTCAGTCTTCCATCATCTCCATCATCGGATTCATCCATCGTGCTGCCTCACCCGCCCAATTGACCGCATCGACCCTGTTCACCCCCCCAACTACTATCTTGGGCCTGTCTGCCAGCCCAACCGAGCGCCCCGATTGGTGCCCCACGGCCTTTTTCCGGCCCACACAGCCCAATTGCCTTTAAAAAAAAAGAAAGAAAAAGAAACCCGATTGTCTAAAATACCTCAAATTACACACGGCCTGCCGCTAAAAGTGGGTTGAATCTGAGGGACGAAAATCTTGCTTGCTTTGCTTTACTTTGCGTTTGCTCTTGACAGCAACTCTTCCCCTCTTCTCTCTACTCGACACTTATAAACTTCTTTACTTATTTTTTTAAACCTATCCCTCTTCTTCGTCAGTGGACGCGTCTCGACAATTGTTCGCTGGTTGACCCCGCTATCGCTTCATTGGATGAGTGTGGCCTCACCTCGGTGAAAAAATAGAAGAAAAAAGAAAAGATAAGAAAAAAAAAAAAAGAGGGATAAAAAAAGATCTTCTCTCTCCGCCTGGTTCGTTCTTCTCGTCTCGCTTGCTTCGCTCTCGCAGATGTCAAGAGTCGTCGCCTCTGCCAGCTCTCTCGCGCTGCTTTGAGCTCGATCTGATTTGTGCCTTCAATGAACCCAAAGGATCTCCTGCGATACCTGTCGAAACCCGCAAAGTATGCCCTCCTGCCCCTCACCCTCACCCCTCTTCGGTGGTCAGAGACTAACCGCTGTGTCCCCCGGGCAGACCTCGTTAACGCGACTGAGAACTCTGGCCGTTCGCGCCTTCCGCAATTTCTCAATTCCTTCCTTCCCCCTCCCAACCCAAAAGCAGATACCTCTCGTCTGCTAGACCCGATACTTTGATCGGTATCGGTATCTTCCAGCACGAGGGTACCGAAGATTAGCCACAATTCCTTTTCCTAGAGGCTTCTACCTCGCTCTTTGCTTCCGCCCTCCCTAGCAGCCCCTCGGGCTCATTTGGATCACTTCCCTCTTGGCTGTTGTGCCACTCGACCCTTAGTGGATAAAGGGCCTTCTCTTCTCAGGCGGACATCCCCCCCTGTTCGTCTGGGTAGCAGATAGTGCTTCCTAGGCTTGGCTCTGTCGTGTTCGTCTTCTTTCGTCGGTCCTGTCCTGCCCGCGCGCCGGTTCCCCATACCGCCAATCCAGTTCCGTCCCGTCTGTCTGCTGACCCCATCGGTCTCCCCACGTCGAGATGGTGTACATTGGAATCCCGAAGAATTACACGACCTCGCCCTCCTCGTTTATGGGCACGCCGTCCCTGACCATCAATCACGAGGCCACCCAGGACCTCGACTCCTCCAATGCATTTGAAGGTACGTGCCGGTGATTCCTTACGTTCGGGCCCGTTAATGGTGCCAGGACTGACGTTTCATTCGTATTAGGCCCCGAGAAGCTCCTGGAGGTGTGGTTCGCGCCCTCCGCTCGCTCCATCAGCGGGGCGGGCCTGAAGGCCGTCCCCGAGGAGATCTGGAAGGACATGTTGGACCTGGTCAACTGCCAGGTGCTGTCCATCGTCTCGTCCGAGGATGTCGACGCCTACCTGCTGTCCGAGTCCAGCATGTTCGTCTGGCCGCACAAGCTCATCCTCAAGACCTGCGGGACCACCACCCTGCTCTCCGGCCTGCCCCGCATCCTGGAGATCGCGGCCCTGTTCGGCGGCTTCCCCAAGTCCACGGCGCCGGCCTCGCGCGGCATCTCCATCGCCGCCGCGCCGTACCGCGTCTTCTACAGCCGCAAGAACTTCCTGTTCCCCGACCGTCAGCGCGGCCCGCACCGTAGCTGGCGCGACGAGGTGCGCAACATGGACAAGCTTTTCCTCAACGGCAGCGCCTACATGATCGGCAAGATGAACGGCGAGCACTGGTACCTGTACCTGACCGAGCCGCACACCCTGCTCACCCCGCCCTCGAGCCCGCCTGCCGACTCAGACGCCGAGGACGAGGGCACGACCACCAAGGTGCTGCAGCTGCCCCAGGCGCCCGCGCGGCCCGCGGGCGGCGACGCCACTGATGAGACCCTTGAGGTGCTCATGACGGACTTGGACGAGACCAACGCGCGCCAGTTCTACCTGGACCACGCGACGGCGGCCGCGGAGAAGCAGTACCGCAACTTCGACTTCGACCGTGACACGGGTGAGCACCTTGACGTGTTCAGCAACACCACGGACCTGGGCGACGACGACCTGGGCACCGACAACAGCCGCGTGCTCCCCCCCGAGCTGACGACCGAGGGCCACGCGCTGGGCACGGTGGTATCAGAGACGTGCGGCCTGTCGGACGTCTACCCGCGCGAGAAGTTCCCCGAGTCGCGCATCGACGCCTACCTGTTCACCCCCTGCGGCTTTTCCGCCAACGGGGTCGTGCCGGCGCCGGACGGGGCGTCGGGGACGCACTACTTCACGGTGCACGTGACGCCGGAGCCGCAGTGCTCGTACGCCTCGTTCGAGACCAACGTGCCGCACTCGCAGAACGGCCAGACCACGGCGGGCATCATCCAGCAGGTGGTCAACATCTTCCGGCCGGGCCGTTTCACCGTCACGCTGTTCGAGGCGCAGCCCGAGGTGGCGGCCGCCGCGGACGGCGACTGGGACAGTATCAAGGAGGCCAAGTACATCGAGCGGCAGGCGGCGCGGCGCGCGTCCCGCACCGAGCACGTCGAGGGCTACCGTCGGGTCGATCGCATCGTGCACGACCTCGACGGATACGATCTGGTGTTCCGCTACTACGAGCGGCTGGACTGGAAAGGGGGGGCCCCGCGGCTCGGCGAGGACCGTTTCTAGCTGCCGCTCGATTGATCGCCTGCTCTGTTGTTTTCGTTCACTGCCTGCGTCTGACCTTGTGTTTCGGTTGTCTCCCCTGGGTTCTCCCTCTGGGCTTTCTGTGCGCTGTTCTGTCCTTCGTTTTGCCCGTAGCCGATGGAGATACCCCTCCGGCGATTAATCTGTGCATTTTTGTGGCTTTTAGTCGTCAGAATGAATTGCATTGACTTGATTTGTATTTTGGACCTATGTAGTGAGTAGTGATTGTAAATCCGACATTGTTGAAGACCCATAGTAAGATGGCCCGATGAGGTAGGCGGTGGGCCCGCCCATGTCGATCCAATTCCTTCAGTTTCTTGATCTCATTCACTTCACTTCTCATTCAATCAGTCCATTCTGTTCCATTCATCGTCATCTCACTTCCTGGCATTGTCATTCCGGAACATTTATCCGTTCGCTCATTATTGTCTCACTGGGCTGGTCCCATCGCAAACCGAAGTCTCCCTAAACCATATCCCATCCTTAACCTACTATCCTACTTACCTACTCCAACCGATCATACACCAACCGCCAACATGTCCTCCCCACCACCCACCAACCCCCTCAAACGCCCCTCCATCTCAACCTCGCAATCCCACTCCAGCGCCAAACGCGCTCGCATGCACCCCCTCCGCCAGACCTCCTTCCCCACGACCGCCGACGAAGCGCGCGGTCTCGGCAGCGCCGCCAGCGACGCCGGCAGCGTCACCGGCAGCCACACCGGCAGTCTGGGCGGCACGTCCGCAGACGGGGTATTCGCCGCGGCAGGGAAGGCCAAGAAGCGCGGGCGGAAGAGCAAGGCGGAGAAGGAGCGCGAGCGGGAAGACGCGTTGAGTGCGAGGGGGGGCGGGACCGAGACTCGCGTGGGGTCCGTCGATGCGGAGGGGTCGTCTGTTAAGGGGGGTGCTGGTGGTGCTGGCGGTGGTGCTGGGGGAGGGGAGGATGTGGAGGATGAGGAGGATTTTGATGATGAGGGGGAGCTGTTGGGGAGGGAGGAGGGTGCGACTGATACGGAGGCGGAGAAGAAGAATTTGGCGTATGTTTCTTCCCTCTTTTTTTCTTTTTCGTCACCGCTTTTCTTTTTCTTTTATTCTTTTTGGACATTTCCTGTTGGATACAAGGCTGACCGAATAGACTCCTGGTGGACGCGTTCAACCCCCTTCAATCCGAGCGATATGATCTGTTCAAGCGAGCCAAACTACGGAAAGAGACGCTACGACGGATCGTCAACCACGCGCTGTCGCAGTCGGTGCCGGCCAGCGTGGTGACCACTATCAACGGCTTCACCAAGGTGTTTGCCGGCGAGATGATCGAGAAGGCACGCACGGTGCAGGCGGAATGGGCCGACGCGCACGATCAGGCTGCCCGGGCCGAGTTCGAGGCTACGCACGCGTCGCAACCGGAGAAGGAGAGGCCGGAATTCCGGCCGCCGCCGAATCCGCACCGTGGTCAGCTTCTCCCGGCGCACCTGCGCGAGGCGCAGCGGCGGTATAAACGAGCGGGTGAGGGCGGCGGGGTGGGCTTCACGGGGCTGAGCATGGGCAATATGGGAGTGCGCGGGTCGGTGACATGGAGTTCGGGTAGCGTTGGGGGGCGACGCCTGTTTCGGTAGACATTAAACTGGCCGTTTTTCCCTCGGAATTATTATCAATCACGTCAATCACGTCTTCGATGGAGGGCAGGGGGTTCAGGCGGTGCAGAAGCGAGTCAAGCTCCGGCTGCAGTGGCTGATGCTGACGGGCAGGGACGGACTACTGGGTCCACGTTCTCATTCTTGGAGATGCACCGGAGCTTACGGGCTATTCTGGAAACGGGAAACATGACGACGATCCCGACAGACCCAGACACTGTCGACAGATCCAACCACGCTCTGGCCCGCACGAAATATACTTTCAGACCCCTTCACAATCCGTCGACCTCAGGACACTAACCGGTGGCCGGACGGTTAGTGCTGACTGCCGATACCTGGTGTTAACAGCTCCAAACCAATCATGCCGATCTCAATGGGAGAGCCTGTTCTCGCACCATCGTCGACGGAAGCGGACTTCTCCGCCAGTCAGCCCTAACGGTAGCTTCAGCCTTTGCACTATATATAGTGGGGGCTGAAGGGATCCTGCGCGTGGTGGGCCTTATTTCTTCATAATAAATACTATTTATTCTGCTGAGTATCTGAATCTCAACCGCATAGACTTTCCTTGATATACATACATCCATACATCCATACATACCTAATCTCCAGGTCTAGAATGAGACCAACCTCACTCCCCCTGGCAATCGCCAGCCTGCTCCTTCTAGCCCCAACAGTCTACACCTCCCCGACGTCAAACCCTCCCCACAAGAGCGATCCTCCCCACGAAAATGGCACCGAGAAGCCCTTCGTCTTGCGGACCATGCCCCTCGGCGCGTCCATCACCTTCGGCCTGAAGTCCACCGACGGGAATGGCTACCGCGAGTGGCTGCGCAAGCAGATGCGCTTTGCGGGGTGGGAGGTCAATATGGTGGGGAGTGTCTCGTCGGGGGATATGAAAGATAATGTTTGTCTCCTCCTCCTTCTCCTCTCTTCCCATGTTTATTTATAATCGAGATAAACAAACTAACCCAGATGAATGATGATAGGACAACGAAGGCCACTCAGGCTTCGTCGTCGACGAAGTCGCCCAGGAAGCAGAGAAGACTATTCCCGAAGCGCCTAATCTGATCTTAATCAAGTACGACACAACCTTATCCCTCCCTTTAGGGGATTAATTACAATAGAACTAATGGACGATGACACAGCGCCGGCACCAACGACGCCGTCAAAAACGTCACCATCTCCGAAGCCGGCAAACGCATGAACGCCCTCCTCGACAGACTGTACACGACCATCCCCGAAACAACCATCATCCTATCGACGCTGCTGCCCAACGGGCTCGACGGCGTGCAGCCGCGGGTCGACCGCATCAACGCGCAGTACCGCGAGATTGTGCGGGCGCGTCGGCACAAAAAGCAGCGGATTGTGCTCGCTGAGATGAGCGAGTTTATCAAGGTTTCGGAGCTGGTCGATAAGACGCACCCCAATGATGGCGGGTATAAGAAGATGGCGGCTGTGTGGTGGGATGCGGTTCAGACGGCGGAGAAGGAGGGCTTGTTGAGGGCGCCGAGGGAGTGCGAAGAGAAGGATATGGGTCGGGTGCTGCGTTTGGGGTCGACGGGTGGGAAGGATGATGGGGTTTCTGGGGTGGGCTTTGCGCGGCTGGTGAAGAAGGGTGATGGTGAGAAGGCTGTTGATGAGGTCGTTTGGACTCGTCATGGCGAGGACACGCTCATGTTTGTGAATGATGGGGAGGGCAAGTTTGGGAAGCCGGTTAAGATTGATGTTGGTGTTGAGGGGGGGTGTGAGGGTGGTGGTGAGTTTCTTCTTCTTCTTCTTCTTCTTCTTCTTCTTCTTCTTTCTTGTTTGTTTTCTTGATTGTATGATATACTAACCCATCGAACAGCCATCCACTGGGCCGATTTCAACAACGACACCCTAGACGACTACATCTGCATCGCCCGCGACGGCGACATGTCCGTCTCCCTCAACCGCGGCGGCAATCCCCCCAAGTTCGACTCCCTCGGCAAGGTCCTCACCATCTCCGGTAACACAGAGACAAAGGAGCATGTGCGTCTGGGCGATATCGACGGCGATGGCCGCGTCGACTAGTACGTTCTATCTATCTAAACCTCCCAATCAACAACAACCACTAACTAGCAACTCAAAGCTGCCTCATCGCCGACACCAACGACATCCAATGCTGGCGCAACGGCGAAAAAGACAACACCTGGGACGACCTGGGCGTCGTCTTCGACCACAAAAACCACAAAAACAACAACGACGACGAAGACTTCTCCGGCGCCCGACTCGTCAACATCAACAGCGGTAACCGAACCGACCTCCTCTGGCTAGACACCAAAGGCCACGTCTCCAGCGCATACATCAACAAGCACAGCAGAAGCGACAAGGACAAGGACAGCCTCGCGCCGGAGTGGAGAGACGCAGGCGTCGCATACGGCGGCGTGAAGAGTGACGACCGGGACCGCGTGCTGTTCGGCCGTGTCTATCCCGATGGAAGGAGCGACTACGCGGTTGTTGAGTCTGTGGAGAGTGGCCATGGTGATGGGTGGGAGCACTTTTTGCGTGTTTGGAAGAATACCACCCCGTCTGTTCCGGCTGGGGAGACAACGGCTGTCAACGCCTGTCCGGACGATGATGGCGCGGCGGAGGACGATGGGGACGTGGGCGTGGATCCCCGGTTGCCTGCTTATCCGCCGAAGGGGGAGGATGGGCTGTAGATGGGTTATATTATATTTATATTAAGTTATGTTGGGGCTGTGAGTGGGATGTTGTCTGACTGATATAGTAGTTGGTTTTCTTGTTTCGTCTTTCTTTTCGTGATAATGAGCATTTATAATATAATGGATATCGTGGATATACTGATATGATACTTGATGTTCTAATGGATTAGTACGTTATACATTGTGGTAGATATTGACTATTGAGTAGGTAGAATGTACTAATATGTACTAATCACCCAGACTAGTACGTTCCACAGTCACTCCACAGTAGGACAAGACAAATAGACGGACATCTCTCCTCTATTCTGAATAATCTTCCTGCGACAGGGTCATATAAACAGTAGAATGAGTTAGACACTATGAGTATCTTAAAGAAAATGGTCAGTGCTATTCTGTCTACTTCGCGAGAGAAGGCGGGGACAGGAATATATTTACAGACTACTGGGTAGATTTACTGAACTGCCACGGCATTCTCTCTTATTCTTTTACTGATCAATGTTAAATCAAGCTGAACAGCTGGGACTTTGCTCGAGTCACTGTATAGGTACTGCTTAATTAGTAGGTAGGTAGGTAGGTAGGTAGGTAGGTAGGTAGTTGGATGGATCGAATGACTACGGGGACTTGATGATGTAGAATAACGCTCATGGGTAATCGGTTTATTTATTGAACATGCTCACCTTTCTATCAGTGGCTCATTGAGCTATCTCCATAAGAAAACACTAAGAATAAGCCTGTCAAGTGATAAAAGCAGACAAGGAAAAGTATATGTAATACAGCCAATCTATGACCAATATACCTACCTACCTATCATGAAACCAACAAAATGCGAGGAAGATGTTCATATAGTACAAGCTGAAGGAATCCCAAACTCCCACCTTTCTTTCTGTCTCCCCACTCGTTACTCAATCAGAGACCGAGACCCTCTAATCGACTATTTCTTCCCCCCCGAAGCAGCAGCAGCAGCGTTCTTCCACGCCGTACGCGCCCGCTCCCGCTCCTGCTGCAGCGTCCGCAGATGCGCCGCGCGGCGCGCATGGTTGCGCTCCTCGCGCTTCCACTCCTCCTCCTCCCGTCGTCGCTTCTCGTAGTTGGCCGCCAGCTCGCGGTCCTTCTCGCTGAGGCGGGGCGCCTCCGCGGGGGACCCGTCTGCGTTGGTCTTGGGGCCTGCGCCGCGCATCTCGTCCATCTTGGACTGGAACTCCTTGCGGAGGCGGTCCAGGTACGCCTCCTGCGGTTTTTGCTCCGTCGCCGCGGCCGGATCGGGCTTCTTGTTCAGCAGTTCTGTCAGCATGCGGATCTTCTGCGCTTGCTCGGACTGCTCCGCCTGCGTCGGCGGGTTAGGGATGGCGATGTTCATGGCCCGTCGGAAGGCGTGCGAGTTCATCAGGTGGGCTTGGCCCAGGGCGAAGATACTCGTTGCGGTGAAGTAGAGTTGGAGCGCACTGGGGAAGAAGGCCATGAATGCGAAAGAGATGGTGGGCATGCCGTAGAAGAACAGTCTGCCAAATGCCGAGTTCTGTAATTCCTGCATGCCGTTCTCTCCTCCTTTCTGTACCGCGGAACCATGGATTAGCGGGAAAAGGAACCAAATAGGAAGGAGAGCATAGCGAACTGGGAGGGACATACCTTCATGCTGAGATACATCGCCACAGACGAGATCGCCGGGAGGATGAACAACGGATCGGCCACGGTCAGATCCTGCAACCAGGCCACCGACTCCGCGGCCAGCCCGGGCACCGGCAGCTCCGACATGCCTCGAACCACCCGGAAGCAGCCGATACCCAGGGGAATCTGGACGAACGGGATGAACGATTTCCAGGGCTTGATTCCGTGCGCTTGGTGCAACTCCGTCAGATCCAGCCGAACCTTCGCCGCGGCGGACGTGTTGCCGTCCCGGGTGTATTTGATCATGTCATGTCGCAGAGGGGTCGTGATGTGCTTGACGTTCTGGATCTTGGCGGCGGTGTCCGCCGCGCCGAACATGGGCTTGAGCAGGGCCAGTCGGATCAACAGGCCGGTGCCCACGATACTGGCCCACCACGGCAGGCCGGACCAGACGTGAATATGCTCGATCAAGTACTCGATGATTGCGGAGGGGCCCCAGCCGAAGTCCAGCCCGAGATCCTTCAGGTACCCGATCTTCTCGGGGATGGAGTTGATGTCGACAGCGGACAGATCGCCGAGGTCCGCCCCGTTGGCTGGGAGACCCGTCGGGGTCGCTGCGGCGTCGCTGGCCGGCAGGGTGGACGAGGTGGAGTTGAATCGCGCGGCCGACACCCCGGGGATGCCCCAGGCCGAACGGAGGGACGGGGAGGCATTCATCGACCGATGGAGGCCTCCGAACCGGACGGATGCGAGACTTGCGGGTCGCGAACGGAGCGAGGACATCTACCGCACCAAAGAAGTCAGTCTCAATCTGTTCCACCGCAACAGACTGCGACGGGGACAAACCGAACGAGAGTAACCGGCGACCCGCTGACGGGCCATGGCCGGCATTGCGCCCCGGCCTTTCAGACCAGCGCCTCCCAGCATTGTCAGAGGGGAGTGAGGAATGAGAGAGGACGTCGCAAAGAGAATAGAGAGCGGGGAGGGAGTGAGGGAGAGAGGGAAAGGGAAAAAAACAACGGATGGAATGAATCTGGACGGAGAACGATTTGGATCCGGATGGACTTTTCCCGCCAAGACCGCTTTTCTGCCGGGCGGGAGGCGGTCCAAATACACTATATGGTTTCTCCAGACGGCCCAAAGGATGAAAAGGATGGGATGTAAGGATGGATGTCACCGGGAAACACCGTGCTATGGGCTGGTCGACGGGTCCATTCGATTCTATGGCTACTGGATACTACACGTGGCGAAGGGTGAAACCGCAGATATGCTCGACTGAGGGGCGGAGGCAGTGTGGATGCCGAGGGTCTATGCACACCCATAACAGATCCATAACAGTAACGAATCATGTATTAATCCGTTCCAATGTAGAGTATATAAACCAAAGAAGTCGCACGCAGTAGCCAAACCCCCTCTAAATGACAAAATTGTGGGAATCTTTTCTATCGCAACGGGACCGCGTCCGCTTAGTCCAGACCGGCACGACTGCCTCTCCGCGAGGGTAGATCCCGCACTTCCACCCCAGGCCCGAGGGGATGAGACCGTCGATAGGTAGGGAAAATCTGTAGACAAAAGAAGCCATCGGTTGATCAGTAACTGTCCTTCTGGGGGTCCCACCCAACATGGATGGTCTCCACCCAAAACATCCATGCGCATCGAGCGTACCTTGGTGCCGGACCAGCCCAACCGGAAGGCGGCTTCATGTGCGAATAACTCTCCAAATCCGAGCATCAGTCCGTTGACGAACGGGAGGAACAGGTTGATGGCCGCGCCGCGCAGGAGGCTCCAGAGGGTCGGGGGTTGGTAGAGGATCAGAGGGGAGCTCGAGGACGACGACGACAGGTCCTGGTGAGCCGAGTAGTTCTCCGAGTCGGAGGGGACCGTCAGACCGGACTCGTACAGCTCCACCTTGGACTGGGAGTGGTGTTCGGATGCCATGATGTTATGTTGGTGATGGGATGAGAATGCGGGGAGCGGGTTGATCACGAGGCGACGTATGGAGGAGACTGCGGACAGGCGGATCGGATGTGGGATCGGAGGGACGGCGATGTACCGTATGAATCACGACGAGGGGTGAGATCCAGTCTCAGGGTATCAACGAAGGGCGATGTGATCCGTCTTGTTGAGGTCGCGATGATGCGGTGGATGGGATGGATGAGAATGGACGAGGTGATTGGATGCTGGCTGAGTCAGCGGGTCTATTCAGGCGGTCGAATACAATTCACAATTCAGTCCACTATAACAGATCCGGTCATAATAAAGACCCTGTTCGATACTCCTATAGCAGAAGTTTTCATGTAGTCAATGCATTTCCCTCCAATATACAGAGAATGAAGTCCAACGATGGAGGGGAGTGCTGCCTCAGGACAACCGCGGAAGATCTGTCCTCCGGCTGACTAACCAGGCTGCCCGCAGTGACGTATCTGGACCGGTTTGATCGTCTTGTTGTTCTTCTCTCCATCACGATCTGACAACCCCACCTCTCCTCCTGCATCCACTCGTCGGTTTCCGGTTTACGATAGACGCATATCGACAGTTGCGTTGATTCCCGCGCATAGATCGTTTGACTCCCCACGATGGAACACAATACCGAACACGATGAGATCGTCTCTCAGTTCTGTCTCATGACGAGAACGCGCCCGGAAGAGGTAGGCGCTGACGGTGTTCATTGGAAGCTAGCCCATGCTGATGATATGATGCTTCCAGGCCCAGGAATACCTCTCCGCCAATGGGTGGGATTTGGAGGCCGCCGTGACCGAATTCTTCGCCGCGCAGGACGAAGCCTTACAAGAGACAAACACCGGGGGCCGGTCGGTTGGAGGCCAGCCGGGCGCGTCCCAGTCGCCATCAGGCGCAGCCCAGCCGTCGGCCTCCCGCAGCGCAGCGCCCAAGAAGAGGTTCGCGACCCTGGGAGACTACACGTCCAAGAGCGGTGGGGCCGGTGAGTCCAGCGACGAAGACGACACGGAAGATCAGGACTTCTTTGCGGGAGGGGAGAAATCCGGACTGGCCGTCCAGAACCCCGACGATATCAAGAGGAAGATCATCGAAAAGGCCCAAAGGTACGGAACACGGCAGGTCTCCATCTACACCCGAAGCTAACGTCTACGTCTCCCGTCGACAGAACCCAAATCCCCGAATCCGACACCGCAGGGCCGAGGAGATCCCACTTCACGGGGCCCGCGCGGACCCTAGGTGGTGACGACGCCCCCAGCCGGGTCATCGACACGCCCACCCCGCAACAACCGCAACCCGCACAACGCGTCCAGCGGACCCTTCACTTCTGGTCCGATGGCTTTTCCGTCGACGACGGTGACCTCTACCGCTCCGACGACCCCCGGAACGCGGAGATCCTGGAGGGCATCCGACAGGGCCGGGCGCCGCTCTCCATCATGAACGTGCAACCCGGCCAGGAGGTCGACGTGGAGATCAAGCAGCACGATGAGAAGTACGTCAAGCCGAAGCCCAAGTACAAGCCCTTCTCGGGTCAAGGGCAGCGACTCGGCAGCCCGACGCCCGGGGTGCGGTCTCCCGCCCCGGCCGTCTCCCCCGTCCCGGCCACCGGTCAACCCGTCTCCCAACCCAACGAACCCGAGGTGGACGAGTCCCAGCCGACGGTCACCCTGCAGGTGCGCCTGGGCGATGGCACCCGTCTCACCTCGCGATTCAACACCAGCCACACGATCGGCGACGTCTACCAGTTCGTCGCGGCAGCCAGCCCGATCAGCCAGACGCGGCCGTGGGCCCTGATGACCACCTTCCCGAGCAAGGAGTTGACCGACAAGTCGGCGGTCCTGTCCGATCTGCCGGAGTTCAGGCGCGGCGGGGTGGTGGTCCAGAAATGGCAATGATGTATCGCTTACGCTAGTGAAGAGCACGATTTATAAAACGAACGATTAGACCAAGTGCTCTGAACAAGTAACCTCAATCAACTAAACTCCATGTAATAATCACTCCCTTTGCCTCTACTCTTGCCCCCCACGCTGCTAAAGCCTAGTACTACCATCATTGTCCGGCGCGAGTACGAAGGCACGACGCTTCGAGAGCATCTTGGTCTGCCGAGGCCACAGAATCAGTTCTTCTCGCAGTGATAACGGGAGGATAGTGGTTGTTAGATGGTAGAAGCTAGATAAGCACTTAGGGTTATGACCACCAGCGACCATCCTAGAACAGCATCACTAATTAGTCATGCGTATTGCACAACTAACTAACTGGTTATCGCAATATAAAAGGGTACGCACGAAGCCCAAAAGTGTCTAGATTTCTTTTGTGGCCGAGTGGTATTCTTTTCCACACTGGTTAACCGTTCACTGTTTATACCTCACTTGAACTACTCTCTAGATCATAGACTGCCAGATAGATACCCCACAATGACCAGCACCAGCGCCCCCTGCCCCTGTCCACCCAAAATCAAACACCTCTCCTCCACCCTCCCCGTACAAGGCCCCTTTGACTTCAGCTTCCTCACGACCCTCCCCCAGCCCCTTAGCGACCTCAGCGAATCCATCTCGGGCTGCACAAGTCCCTGCCACAGCGCCAGCCACAGCCACAACCAGGACCTGAATAGCCCGCTCGTGGATCTCTCCGACGCCGTGCTCTCCCTCTGCCACGCAGCCTGCACCGCCTACAGCCTCCTCGACGACGACAACGAGCTTGGTGGTCCCACCGCTACCACCGCTTCTGGCAATGACACCGCGACTGCCACTGCCACGCCTGCAGCCTCCTCGCTGACATGTGCCAGATCCCCCATGGCGCTGGGGAAACTCACCCTCCTGGCGGAGGAGGAGACCCTCCTCGCGCGCCAGGTGGTCTCCGCCGTGCTCACCACTTTGAGTGGCCTCCTGCGCGACGTGTATCTCCGTGGAAAGGAGACGACGGCCGGGGTGGACGTGGACGTGGACCTGGGGATGATGGGTGCGTCGAGCATGGGGCCTGGGCCCGGGCTGTATGGTCGGGAGGAGGGGGCCGGCCCTGTGAGTCGGTGTTTATCGAGGGTGTTGGCGCTGCTGGGGAGATTGTTCTCGGAGTGATGGTTTGGTCCTGATGAGGATTTAATTCGTGTCTACTCTATGCCACGATCGTCGCAGTGAGAAAACCACCCGACCTGACGTGAATGTGAGGGGCCTGCCTGCCTGGTCTCGGTGGGTTTTTCCAGTTTTAACAACTATGCCGTGGTGAACACCGTCGCTTTTCGCAGATTCGCGCCCCTAGACAATGCACATCGTTGGTATGATTTTGCCTGATTAGATAAGTAATGGGAGGGTATAAAGCTGAGAGACAGGATGCAAGTAGAGTAGAGGCCAGAGTAACGGCAGGACCAGGCTCGTCTTTCAACACTGCTATGGACTCTCTTTACATCTACGGATATGCACCAGTGGTGCTCCTCGTTGCTGTGGGCTATCTCGCTATAATTCTCCTGAGGATTGGAACCCGGCCCAAGGGTCTCCCTCCCGGCCCGGCCACGGAGCTGATATGGGGAAACCTCAAGCAGGTGCGTCCTTGTATTCATCTTATCTCAAGTCATTCCTGACCAAGGATCCAGGCGGACATGCTGTTCCCGCAGTATCAATTTACCAAATCCAGAACGCTGGGAAGAAAAGCCCAACGCCAGCTACAACGGCGACGGGCAGCTCTTGTTCACATCTGGCGCCGGCCGTCGGATCTGTCCAGGGCAGCATCTGGCAGAACGGAGCCTGTTCCTGGTGATCTCGCATTGGCTGTGGGGCTTCAACACGATGCAAGCGACCGATGAGCAGGGGAAGAGACTACCCATCGACAAGGATGACCTGCGGCCGGGATTTATTGTTTGCCTAAACCCATTCTCGGCACATAGTGCACTTCGAAGCCCAACGCATGCCCAGATGACTCGGAAGACATGGATGGAGGAACTGGAAGTGTCCCTCGACCAGAACCAGCAGTGGAAGGCAACCCCTGAGGGTATTGCCAGATTGATCGCCAGGGCAGGAAAATGAGCCAATGTTCCTGGTCAGGCCACACGTTAGCGTTTTATGAACAAGCCAATGCAGAGATAGATGAAAGCCGTACATACAAGAAAGGAAAGCCGTACAAGAAATCATCACGTTCGAGACGCTCTTCCAATTCAAGACTGAGGAAGTGTAGGTAAACCGAGGTCGGAGTATGTCGAATCGGAGTGAAGACTAGAAAGACGAAAAAAGGAGAAGGGAGAAGTACTACAGGGATTACTGCGCGCTCTTTCGCATTGATGTAGACTGAAAGATAACGGTCATGAATATGAATGCTGTATGGGTATCTCATTATCGTTCTTTTTCTTTTCTTTTCTTTTCTTTTCTTTTTCTTCCTTAGTGGGTGAGCACGTCACTCCCACAGTTGAACCTGGCCACGAAGGTAGTCTAATCGTTGAAGAGACTCTGAGAGCACCAATTCGGCAGCACGGTAAATGCAGTCCCCGAATCGCATATTAGTGGTACGTCGCACATCCTGAACTTTGACGGCAAACATTTTCATCCGCATGAGGATAAGCTGCTTGAGGAAGTACTGTTTGTTATCCTCATCTAGTTCGGTATTACCTACAACGAGTGGAATGCGGCAGACGTGCGCCCGATGGCCGGCCCGGCTGCCAGTGGGGGGCAGTCGTGACGTGCGTGCCCAGGTGCTGTATGTTCGCCGGCTGGAGCGCGCACTTTCGGTGTCCAGCAGGGTCTTCTCCTCGATGATCCAGTCAAGCATCTGGACCACACGCTCCGCAATCACCGACATGAGGAGAGCAGAGGAGCGATTACTGACACACAGGTTGCAACCCAAAACCCGGTCGAGAAGACTGCGCACGTGGCGCTCCACCTGCAGGATCACGTCGATGGAGGGTCGCGTGGACTCGGGAAGCGACTGGCGCAAGAACAACAGCTGTTGAAGAAGCGTCGTGTAACATTTCGCTCCGCAATCCCCAGACTCGCTGCTTGTGTTCGAGGCGTCCACACTGAGCAAGGGCCGCTGATCGCTGTCGAGCACATGCGCCTGATGTGGTAGAAGGGGGATATTAGAATCGTGCAAGAGGAAGGATAAATCGCCGAACGTATCGGAGGAGGGAGGGGAGGCGGCCAGATAGCCGGTATGATGGGCGTCTGAGTTGTGATCTCCGCCGGCGGGATCCTTGCCGAGTGGCGCGGCTGCTAACAGGGCTTCGAACGAGGACTGAAAGACGCTGTCGATGGGATTGATGTTGTCCGCGGTCATGTCACCGGTCAGCAAGGGTGGTTCATCACCGCGGACATGGGCCGTGACGAGGTCCTGACCATTGACAGTTGAGCTCGTAGGCTCTCCGATTATGGTCCCGTTGATGTCGCTCCCCGAATGCACGGTGGGAAACGCAACCCCGACGAAGGTGGGCTTCTTTCTCGGTCGTCCTGTGCGACGTTGCGGGCTGTAGACGCAGGGTTGGCGATGACGGAGGCAGCGATGGCATGAGGGCTTGTGCTGGCTGCACTTGACTTTGGCTTCCTGGCAGAAATCACAGGACTTGCGCAGACGCTCCCAGCTTGCAGTCACCTCCGCTTGTGCACCGAGCGGCGATGGGGATGAATGAGTGGAAGGCATGTTGGTCTAGATGGTGGTTATGTTGATGATTGTCCCGAGTGTGGAGAAGCGGATGGGCCAGAGTGACTAAGCGGGGATGGGTCGCCAGTTGGCGGCTCTCACGTGGCTCTCCATTTGGATGCCTGATGGCTGAGGCAGCTCACAGCCATTCAAGGACTTACTATATGCAGACAGTCAACTGGTCAGAAGCAAGACACCCAATTTGAAGTATTGATTTTCCTCGTAGGACATACAGAGTACCTGATGCAACTTCCATGGACTAGACTCATCGGCTTATTGACTAGCATTTGAATGCTCTATAGCTCTACGAGACCCTTCATGCACCTTGATTGCTCGATATTGGTTTCCAGACCCCAGGAGACCCAAGTCACCCGACAATATATAACATTGTTTAAAACTCGGCAACTCTACTTACATCTACTCGCGTAAAACTCCCCTAGCTGATAGCTATCGATGCATGCGTACCATTGGCAAAGGATTTAGGCTGCGCACACCCCCCCAAACCCCCCAATGTCCGACACATATCCAACCGGTAGGGCGTAGATCAAGGTCATCCAGTACACCGTCCAGATATACCCTAGACCTCTGACAAATCCTTTTGCGGAAGCCACTTAGCAAAGATGGTCGAAAATAATCAAAAGAGACGCAACCACGAGAAAACTCACCGTTATCTTGAATCCCAGCTTTCCTTCCATAGTGCTTGATCAGATCTTCCAGGGTAATGATGGCCGCGTACGATGGCATCTGCCAAAACATTCCCGAGCCATAGCGCACAGATGGAATGAACAGCGGACACGCGTAGTGTTGGACTCCGGACACCAAGAATCCCACGTACAACTTCGTATACTTATAGACCAGAGTCCCTTTTTCCGAACCGAGGGCTTTGGCCACCACCTCGCCAGTCCGTGTGAACATATGCCGGAACATCTGATGCCAGACTCTCCCCCAGAAATTCCGAACCGTGAATAGGTCGGCGGGGCTGCCGAAGAGGCCGGGCCAGCGATCCGGCGTGGACAGATACAGCCCAACGAAGAGCAGGGAAGCCTTGCGATATTCGCTGTCGAGCATGAGGCTGTCTCGAACCAATTGAGCCCCAACGAGCAGATGCTGGTGAAGTATGGGAAATGCGCGGAAATCCACCCTTGCCACTGTTGTCGGCCAGAACGCGCAGAATGCGTACTTCCGCACCACGTCGGAGATGTACTGGTTCAGAAGGATTCTCCCTGCGTTGGCAACCAGGAATTCCCTACCAAGCTCTATCAGCAGCTGCACTTGGAAAAAAGCACTCCAGGAAACAGACATACCACCGGGACTGAGTCTGCTCCGCGCCTCGTCGGAGATGCTGGTCAGCGAAATTCCAACCCAGGCCGCGCCAACAGGACCACAATTCCACGCTCCATTTGACTTTATTCAGGAACGCCAAGTCGTGTAGGGTTCCTCCGTCGGCGCTGGTGCTGCCCAGCCTCGTCGCGGTCTTGCTGTTCTGGTAGTAGTCGATTTCCGGAGTTCCAGTCAGGAACATGAGCATCCACCGCACCGTGATGGAGATCATGAAGATCGCATCCATGAAGAACGCTGGACCGGATACCCAGTGGGTGAGCACGTACAGCCATAGACTGGTCAAGGCTGTCATTCCGACGGTGACCCGCATGGGGCCTGGGGAAGGAATGGTGGTGAGGATGGCGACGGCCATGAAGGTTGGCGTCAATAACTTGGTGGCCCAGACGGGCATCTCCTCGCGCGAAGAATACGCATCTTCCAGGTTCAGCAGAGTTTCAAGCATGATAGCGGGTCAGTCGTCAAGCCTCGGAGCACTACCTGCTCTCATGGAATAAAATGGAGTCGAGAGTAACTTGACATCGAGGAGACAACTTAGGGCTAAGGGAAACAGCCCGATCCTCGGGGGGTTCTGAGTCAGCACTCATCGGGGCGTTTTGGTCTCTCTTGCTGCTGAGAACAAGGAAGCAAGAGACAGGAATTGATTCATAATCACTTTAATTATTATCAGACTGGTAGCTAAGCCATGGTGGATCCCATCTCATGCTTGGGGGGATGTATATAAGCCCTCTTTTTACCCCTTTCGGGGATCCAGCGCCAGCCCTAATCCCCCGTCAAGCACCCGAACATCGTCACCCAACATGAAATCAGTCGACTGCAGTGCATCTCCCTGTCGTCTTGCCCTCAATGCGATTTCTAATCCAAACTTCAGCGTTCCATGGCATTTGTCAGCGCAGTTAACCTGGAGACGCGGTGTGGCTCTTGTTGATCTCAACTTAAGTCAGGATTCTTCCTCGTGCAACGGGCTATTCTGTGCAATCCATTACTCTCGCGACTAGGACACCGTTCAGTGTTTTTCCAGACCATACTTTCTCCAACAATGGCTGATCTCACCGATACAAAGACGCGGCCGTCAAGCTTGGACACGGCACAAGACGCAGAAAAGCAAGAGAGTAGCAGTTCGAACAGCGACCAGAGCAAGGAGATGTCGACGAGTCCACGCAATGTCCACGGCTTCCTATGGGTGACAGTCGTTCTGGCCATCTACAGCTCTACCTTCCTCTTTGCCCTAGACAATACCATCGTCGCCAACATCCAGCCTGCCATCATCAAATCGCTGAACGGAGTGGACAAGCTGGCCTGGTCCGGCGTCGCATTCGTGATGGCCACCAGCGCGACCGTCCTGACCTGGCTTCAAATCTTCAACCGGTTCAATATCAAGTGGATGTATATCTTCTCCATTGCGGTGTTCATGGCCGGCTCCGCCGTCTGCGGAGCGGCGCAGTCGATGAACACGCTCATCGGGGGCCGTGTGATCTGCGGCGTGGGCGGCGTGGGCCAGTACGTCGGCGTCATGAATTTCCTCCCTCGCTTGACGTCGATGCAAGAACGTCCGATGTATGTCAGTGCAATGGGTCTGACATGGGGTGCGGGCACCGTCCTCGGTCCCATCATCGGCGGCGCGTTTACCGATAGTTCGGCGGGCTGGCGGTGGTCGTTCTACATCAATCTTTGTGTCGGCGGCCTGTTCACTCCGGTGTACATCTTCTTGCTGCCTTCGCTGCACCCGCAGCCCGTGGTGACCCCTGTGATCGAGCGGCTGAAGCAGATGGATCTTGTGGGCTCGCTCATTCTCATGGGTGCCTTTGCGGCGGGGGTCATCGGTGTCAACTTCGCCGGCGCCATGTATCCCTGGGACGCACCCGGCATCATCGTCGCAGTCGTGCTCGGGGGAGTGTTGTTTATTGCCTTTGGCATCCAGCAAACCTTCTGCATCTTCACCACCGAAGAAACACGTCTCTTCCCCGTGGAACTGGTCTCCTGGCGCAAGCCGCTCCTGACGGTCCTCTTCATCTGCGGTTGCTGCACCGGAGTCTGCGTGACGGTCCCCACGTACATCATCCCCCTGTACTTCCAGTTCACTGCATCGGACGAATCGCTCCAGTCGGGCATCCGGCTACTCCCGTTTGTCTGCCTGCTCGTGTTCAGCTGCGTCGGAGGCGGATTCCTCACCTCCCGTTTGGGGTACTACATCCCCTGGTACATCATGGGAGGAGCTTTGTGTCTCGTGGGCTCCGCGCTGATGTACACCATCCATCCTCACAGCAGCGCGGGAGCGACCTACGGATACAGTGCGCTGATCGGTTTGGGATCCGGAATGTATCTCCAACTGGGTCATTCCGTGGCGCAGGCGAAAGTCAAGCCCGAAAAGGTTCCGGCCGCCGTTGCGTTCACCACCACGGCGCAGCTGAATGGATTGACCTTTGCCTTGGTCATCGCACAGTGTGTCTTTGTCAATGAGGCTGCGAAGCGTAAGTCACTCTTTCCCTTCCCTCACGCATTATGAGCGGCGAACTCATGGGGATTTATTTGCTCCCTAGGAATTGCATGGGTCCTCCCACAGGAGGCCCGTTCGACTATCATTGATGCCATATCCGGAACGGGCTCGACCTTCGTCCAAGACTTGGACCCGTCCACTAAGAGCAACGTTCTCTCTGCGATCGTCACGGCCATTGATCGGACTTATATCCTCTGTATTGTGGCGGGAGCGGTCACTCTGCTCGCGACATTCGGCATGAAATGGGAGCGGCTGTTCATTCCCGCTGCGGCCGCTGCATGAGGAGGTTCAAGATACCCACGCACAGGGCCTGAAGAGCCAGCTAGATTGAATTTTTGTCTGTTCAATTCACTTCTCACCTTTGCTTAGTCCTCTCCCTTTCGTTAATTAAACCTGGTGTTGGACAGAGTACAACGGTTTAGTTAGGTAAGCTTTAATGATATCGTGCCCATTGATATTCTCCGAATAATATGATTGTATGTGTAGTACAACGTTCTAAGCAGTAGATCCTGCCGGCCGTATCACAATGAAGTCTGGATCATACTCGATAGCCTCGCCCGTAGCGTTCACCAACTCGTAGCGGCGGATATTTCGGTCTTCGAGGTTCTAAGTCCCATCTCCTTGAGCAGACTGGCAATGAAGATCGTATCGAAGAGTATCATCCAAATAGGGAAAGTCTCGTTGATCCTAGAAAATCAAGTCTGTATAGTGACATCCATATATTGTAGTGTATGGTGGGACTGACAGGTGATTGATAAGCACGGCGGGATGACGCAAAAGCGGCACTAAATCCATTCTGGATTTCTCCGCCTCTCATTTTCTCTCCGCGATAAACCCAACCCATCGTCAGTAACAATATAGGCGAATTGCCAGAGATGCCTTTAACAGGGGTGAAGAACATCGTGCTGGTGAGTTGTCCCCCACACGAAGAGAAAGAGACCAGTTCAAAGAAGCGAAAATACCCCTCCTCAGCTTATCGATAACGCCGCCATGCGAGGGGCAAGAAGCAATAGCAATTCCACCCTGGACTTCCTCTATCCACAACATATAACCAATCCTATTTAATTATATCTATACACTAACCACAATAAATCCAGGTCCTATCCGGCAAAGGCGGCGTCGGCAAATCCTCCGTGACGCTGCAACTGGCCCTGGCTCTCTCCCTGCAAGGCAAATCCGTCGGCATCCTCGACATCGATCTCACGGGCCCGTCCATCCCCCGTCTTGTCGGGCTCGAAGATGCCAAAATTACCCAGGGGCCAGGCGGGTGGTTACCTGTGACTGTGCATGATGATGCCACCGTCGCATCATCCTCCTCTTCCTCCTCCCCCGGCACGCAAGAACAACACCAACAACAACCTACACAGTCACAACCCCCACAACAAGACGAACCAAGAGAAGAAACAAAACGCGGCCCCCTCCGCTGCATTTCCCTCGGCTTCCTCCTCCGCGACAGAGGCGACGCCGTCATCTGGCGCGGGCCCAAAAAAACAGCCATGATCCGCCAATTCCTCTCCGACGTCAACTGGGGGTCGACAGATTACCTCCTGATCGACACGCCGCCGGGCACAAGCGACGAGCACATCGCGCTCGCGGAGCAACTACTCACACTCTCGACAACAGACGCAAACGTCGCGTCCGCGTCGTCGCTTCCGCGCCTAGCCGGCGCAGTGCTCGTCACGACGCCGCAGGCGGTGGCTACTTCGGACGTGCGCAAGGAGGTCAACTTCTGCGTGAAGACGCGGATCCCGACGCTGGGGGTTGTGGAGAATATGTCCGGGTATACGTGTCCTTGTTGTGGGGAGGTGACGAATCTGTTTTCGAGTGGTGGGGGGGAGGTCATGGCGGGGGAGATGGGAGTTCCGTTTTTGGGCCGCGTGCCGGTTGATGTTAAGTTTGGGGAGTTGGTTGAGGGGGGTGTTGTTAGGGGTGATGATGATGGTGATAGTAGTGATAATGAGGATGAGGGTGAGGGTGGGGATGGGGAAGAGAGGCAGGTGGAGAACGCCGAAGCACCAGATGAGAGACCCCTTGTAGAGCGGTATCGCGAGTGTTGGTCTTATGCGCGGTTTGAGGAATTTGCAAAGACGTTGATTGGGCAGATTGAGGGGGGCGTTTAGTGGGAGGGTTTGCGTTTGGGGTTTGGAGTGTATACAGCGATATTATATACCATGGTTTGACAATAGAGGGGATGAAGACGTCAGGTCTCTATTTGGATTTGAGAATATTTCGTCATATGCGGCTAGTTCGATCATGTATCATGTTACATTCCATATCCGGGTAAATCTGATATCCAGGTAGACCGTAGACGGTAGACAGTATCAAGGTAGACCGTAGACGGTAGACAGTATCAAGGTAGCCCGTAGGCAGTAGACAGTACCAAGGTAGACGGTATCGGACCGTATAAAGCAGATAGATCCCATCCAGACGACAGACTATTCCGCAAGAGAAACCTCCCGCGGCCTCTCTAGCATCGCCCGCAGCCGCATCTCCGCCGTCGGCCTGTCCGTCCGACCGTCGCGGGCAGTCCTGAGCCAGCCAAACAGCGCCTGCGCATCCACATTCATGGACGGCCGTTCCGACTCGGAGGGGGCCCGCCAGCGTCGCTGACGGAGGTCGGTGTCCGCGTCCGGGGCGCCTACCCCCGTCTCTGCCGGCACCTCTGACACGAACCCTGGAAGACCAGGCTGGTGGCCGTCTGCGCGCGCATCGAGAAGCACCTCGGACACGACCGCCGGGGTAAGGATCCGCTGTCTGTGCTCGTCGCCACCTGTGTGCGCCTTGCTCTGCAGGAACGCACGACCGCCAGTCTTGGGACTCGATACGAAGTCCCGCGTAGTTGGGACTGTTGGGGCATCCCTCGCGCGAGTGCCCTCCGATTGTTGGACGGACGGCGCCTCGCGAGCGAGCGGTACCGTGGACGGGTAGACGGGCGTCCCGTGCGGGAGACGATGGTCCCAGTATTCCGCGTGAGGACGGGGCACATCCCGCCCGTCAAGGAGGCTCGCTTCGTCGTCGTAGATGACGACGTTGTCCGGCTGTCGTTCGTGGTCCGAGCTCGCCTCTTCGACGGTCAAGAGGCCGCCCGGCGGCGCGCGGATCTCACCCAAGGGAGCGATATGGCTGCCGTATTCATTGGCGAGGCTGAGCTTGCTGCGACCGCATATCTCGCCGATGGACTCCAGGGTGCCGCGGATGTTGGGCTCAATAGCGCGCAGGATGCTATCGATGCCGAAGTCCTCGTGGGACGGGAGCGGGGGCCCGCGCTTGGATCCGGAGCCAGAGCCAGAGCTAGAGCCACCCGTGAAGAGGAATGATCGCCGCGATGGCATCTTGGACGTCTCCTGGGAATCATGGGGACCGCCTGAGTAGGCTCTCACCAGCACGGGCTGCGACGCGAGGGTCGACCGGGGGGTCGTAGTGGTGGTGGTGGTGGTGGTGGTGGGGGGAGGATGGCCCTGGTGTTGTCGCGATCTCGCGGACCAGGGTCTGGCGGACGACGACCCGTTGAGTTGACGGAGGGCCGTGGTACGATACGCACGAGCCGACTCATCGAGGATGAAGTCACGACTGCTATGGCCGGCCGGGGTGGGTTGGTGAGAGGGACCAAGACCAACAACGGGTTCGACCACCGGGGTGGAGTGGGAGGGGGTGGTAATCTGCGACCAGCGCGGGGGACGTGGAGGACGACGCAACGGTGCGTCAGGGTGGGTGGACACCCTGTCCGACCTGTATTCCAGATCCATCTCCCCGACGTGAGGGGGGTGTGTGGTCGGGGGGGCGAGGTACTTGGCCGTAAATACTAGTAGTCGTACCAACTGCCGGCAGAGCGATCCTTGGCTGTGACAAAACAACGTGGGAAGGGGGGGAGGAAACGCAGATACGACGACACCACCGTTTCCGTTTCCCAACGTCTCGTCCAGCTGTTCAGGGTGATTCTCTGTGGTGGGATTGGTGGACGTTGTCAGACACCAGTGACACGTATCGATGACTGCATGGGCTCACGAGACAGCGGACATGGACATGCTGGCGGTGCAGCACCACCTTAGCGGTTTCTGATTGAGTGAAGGAGCACGGTGCTGCTCTGGTGGAAGAGAGTTCCTTTGATAAATTGCAGAGTTTCCAGTTCTGCAGCCGGACGATCATCGTGGTCTGGTCTGGCGAGGACGAAAAGCCTCATTGGCGATGGAGAATGAGGGGAAGGCTGCCTCAGGTGACCACCATTACCGGATTGGGCAAAAATAGATTACTAGAATGCATGTCGGACGAAGATCCTTACATGGTGATACCACGAGAAATACCATGACCTCTGCAGGATTATATCTGTATTAATCCTTCATTTAATAAGCCTGGCGTTATTGGAGTACTTCAAAGATCATTCTAGAGTACTCGGAATGATGGCCGAATGCCGAGCGGGATTAAGGCGGAAGATCACCCGAGACCGGCAAGCCGAACACCGATATATCAGCACTGCTACTACGTCCATTCCATTATGTATGTGGCTTAAACAGGTAGAAGATATGAGGATCCTAAGAGACATCCGTGGTGATGATATCCCCGTATCGATGTGTAGCTTCATGGTAGCTACTTGGTAGTCTTGGTTAACGGCCAACGATGTATAGACAGATCCAGATTACAATATCAAGGGAACCATCCGAGTACTTGTTAATGATACCAACGACTATATTGTCATGACGATAATGTATAGCACGGATATTAAGTTTAAAAAATGTTTCAAGGCACGATCTGCTCATTCTCAGGTATACACGCTACCAGGATAGAACCTGGATCTCCAAGTCAACTCGCATGGTTAACCGAGGACTGCGCGTATAGACTACCGAGGGCCGAACACTCATGGCTCTGATATACTCCCGAGCATGCCAATGGCCAACTGCAACTCCGTATGTGTATGAAATTCCTGGACGACTCGTACCAACTGATAGTCTCCATAATCCGCCATGAACTCCCAGCCATACCCCCGCACAGGCATCCTCGTGGAAGCCGAGTCATTCGATGACTTCGGCGGCTGGGTGATGGACTCCCAGTTTGAGCTCGAGATGGGATCCCCATACCTGCTGGCCCACGGGAATGGCACCCCGGTTGCAGATGCCACCACCGTCGTCTCCATCCGCAACACCGCGCGGTACAACGTCTGGGTGCGCGCCAAAGACTGGGTCCCCGGACATCATCCCGGAAGATTCACCCTCTCCGTTGGTGGGAAATGCCTCCCCACCGAGTTCGGTGCCAACGACCGAGACTGGGACTGGCAGCTGGGGGGCCAGGTGGACCTGACCGCGGGGGAGGTGACATTGGCGCTCCACGACCTCACCGGCTTTTGTGGTCGCTGTGACGCTATCTTCCTCACCACGGAGGATATGGCACCGCCCACAGCGGTCAATGAGGCATCCCGCGCGTGGAGACGGGAAATGCGTGGACTCCCTGCCCAGCCTGTCGATGGTGGAGCCTTTGATGTCGTGGTTGTCGGAGGGGGCGTAGCTGGCACCGCGGCCACGTTGACGGCCGCTCGACTGGGCCAGAGAGTGGCCCTGGTCCAGGACCGTCCCTTCCTGGGCGGCAACGCCAGCGTGGAGATTGGTCTCAGCCCGCGAGGGTGGACCGGGCCGCTGGTAGACGAGTTCTCCGCGAGGACTGCAGACGGTGACCTGCTGGCGGTACGCTTACTGGAAGCCGAACCAACCGCCACAGTCTTCCTCGAGCACACCGTCTACCACACGGTTACGGCGGGATCCAGTATCGTCTCGATCGACGCTCGACACGCCCGCAGTGGCCGAGAGATGCGCATTTCCGCTCCCGTATTTATCGACGGCTCCGGAACCGCCGTCCTCGGGCGACTTTCCGGCGCAGAGACGCTCTTCGGTCAGGAGTCGCAGGCGGAGTATGGGGAGAGGCTCGCGCCAGTCAAGGGCGACCACATGCACCACGGCAACACCGTCTTCTTCCGCACCAAAATGGCCGACAACCCCGTTCCATTCCCTGCCGTACCGTGGGCCACGGAGGTAGCCAAGGACTACACCGATCTCCGGGGTCAGCTGCGACGCCCCGGCCGGGAGAATGGACCTGGACCGGTGATCCTCCCCCCCGGCCACGTCCCCGACCCTACCATCAAAGGCCGACTCACGCATTTCTGGGAGTACGGCCAGTGGCTGGACCCGTATACACATGGGGAGCACATCCGCGACCACCTGCTCCGCGCGATCTACGGCACGTTCTCCAACGTGAAGACCGTGGAGCCCGACACCTACGCCAACCTCGCCCTGGACTGGGTGGCTTTCGTGCCGGCACAGGGCGAGCACCACCGCTACAAGGGCGACTACGTGCTCACCGAGACGGATATCCGCACGCACAAGCCCTTTCATGACGCGGTGGTCCAGAACGACGGCGCCTTCTGTCTGCACTACCCGGGGGACGAGAAGTACAACTTCCGTCTCAAACACTGGGAGTGGGATGAGCGTGATAAGAGGCCCTACGACATCCCGTTCCGGTGCCTGTATTCAGTGAACGTGTCGAACCTCATGATGGCTGGGAAGCACATGAGTGCCACGCATGTTGCCAGCTCTAATACCAAGTTTATGGGGAATGGAGGTCACCACGGGATTGCGACGGCCGTTGCGGCTTTCCTGTGTCGGAAGTATCGCACGACGCCGCGAGGGGTGTACCAGAGATATCTGGAAGAGCTGCAGGCTATCACGGCTGGTATTGCTCGGGATAACCATTATGGGTCGCATAGACTGGGGAGGGGAAGAGAATCCCATCTTTAGTCCCCTGCATGGTCTGGATAGATCTCATGGTTCGAACTGAAGCCAGATCAATCTGGGACGAATCTTGGATATCGTATAGCATATAGACTTCATCTGTTAGCGATGATTTTAGAATAGATCTCCGAATGAAAATAATGATCCTGAAGTCAAGAATTCATGGAATAATACGCCAAATAAGATATGTCCAGGTCGTAGGTGTAGGAGTGAAAGTGTACTCCGTAGAAAAGCCACGGTGATCTTAGTAGTCAGGATGATCCCGTACTCCGCGCCAACCCACTTCCTCCATCTCACTCTCCCTCTTGACCAGCTCTCCGACTCCCTCTCCCCACCTCTCTTTCAATCCGCGCGCAAAACATCTCGTCTAATTCTCAATCCCTCTATCTTTGAATTAAATCCAGAAATGAACCCATTCCGTGTATGCACCCCCAGACAGACCATGATCCCACCAACGGTCTCCCTACCCACCCGCGGATCGTCCCTCTCTGAACTCTCTTGGACTGATTGTTCTGATTGCGCTTCTCTAGTTTGGCGAACCCGACGATTCCGGGTCTGATCTCGATGATGACCCCTCTGGCCTCCCCTTTCCGGAACCCCTGTCGCGCTCCTCTTTCCTCGCCCCCGATTTCGACCCAGCCGAGTACCTCTCGTCCCTGACCAACCGACACCAAAGCCTAGAAGACCTCCGCCAGGAGCTGCGCGAACTGGACCAACTCCTCGGCAGGGAACTATTAGATCTGGTCAACCAGAACTACCAGGACTTCCTGTCGCTGGGGTCCGCGCTGCACGGAGGCGAGGAGAAGGTCGAGCAGATCCGCGTGGGCCTGCTGTCCTTCCAGCGCGACGTTCAAGCAATCCGGGAGCGCGTCGAAGCCCGCCACCAGGAGATGGAACAACTGCTGGATGAGAAGAGACGTCTTCGGGGGAATGCGAACTTCGGTCGCGCTTTGCTGGACTACGCGGACCGGGTGGACGAGCTGGAGAAGAGGCTGATGATCGGGGAGGCGGTTTCGACGACGGCGACAACGGCTACGCAGCGGCGGGGTGTGGAGGACGACTCGGGGACGGACTCCGACGATGGGTTGGACACGGATAGTGAGGAGAGCGGCGACGAAGAGGTTCTCTCTAACGGTGCGGCGACGGCGCCCCTGGTGTCGCTCAAGAGACTCGAACATCACATCCAGAAATACGTCTATCTGGCACGATTGGCGTCCCGGCTTGGGGAGGACCACCCGTTCATCCTCAGTCAGCAGCCGCGCATCTCGAAGATTAATGCGGCCCTGCTGCTCGATCTCAAGACCGCCCTCGAGCAGGCTAGCCGGGCGGGCGAGAAACAGGACACCAAGACTATGGCTGTTTTGCGCCTCTACAATCTCATGGGAGAGGACACCAGCGCCGTGTCGACACTGAAGAACTTGAAAAAATTATAGTTCCCCTCCGACAGCTCTTCCTCTATCTCTCTTCCCTTCTATTTCGTTACTTTGGCATAGCGTCGGCGTTGGAAGACCCCTTGGTTTCCATTTCTTAGACTATATATTTGAATGAATTCCCATTATACACCAGCACCTTCCTAATGAAACATAATCTGTACAACCAAAAACAAGTGAAATGGCTAATTTACACGCCGCGCAATAAGGCGGGATCGGGGGAATTGTCGCTCTTGAACTCTCCGGTCAAGCTGAAGCCAGGGCCATGCGTCGAGCTCAGCACCTATAGTGTGTTAGAGAGCGATCGCGTATGACCGATCCGGTCGAGGACGTGGGATGAACATACCACTTCGTAGATCTCCTTCGTGATCCGGTCATTCAGACCAGCGGCGTCCTTCTTAATCTGGTCGATGGTGACGCGCAGGTTGTCCCGCAACTCCTCGGGCGAGAAGCCCAGCTGACCGATGGGAAGTCGGATAACCGCATCACGCTCACGGTACACGGTACCGCCGCGCAGCATCTCGACCCGGTTGGCCACGTCCTCGACAACGGTGCCCGTCTTCGCACTCGGCATCATCCCCCGGGGACCGAGGATGCGACCCAGCGCGGCCTTGTTCAGCGCCTCCAAGCTGTCCGGGTGACAGATGACACGATCGAATTCAAGTTGTCCGTTCTTGACCTTGTCGAAGACCTCCTGCTCACCGACCAGGACGGCACCCGCCGCGCGCGCCTCCTTCTCATGTCTCGACCCTGGCGGGCAAATCACGCAGATCCGCGACTCGGTCTGGACCGAGTGCGGGAATCGCAGCATGTTGCGGATCACGGGACCGTCGCGCTTTGTCTTCAATCGGACGTGGATCTCGTACTTGGTGACCGCTGGGTCCCGGCCAACCTCGAAGGCGCGGATATATCTGCAGGAAGAATAAATCATCAACCAGGCTGTCTCTTTTCTCTCGTTCGGGCTAGAGATACGGTCGACCTACCTCATCGCGTCGCAGAGCGCAAACTGCTCAACATCCTTGAGGTCCTTCTGGATAAAATCCCGCGGTCCCTTGCGGGCTTTCTTTGCTGCCTCCTTCTCCTTCTTTTCCTTCTTCCCTTTCTTGAAGCCGCGGGTCTGCTGTTGGAAGCCGGCGAGTAAAGGAGCCATTGGCGCCGGACGGAGGGGAGGTCGGCATAACGACAAGGCACTCCTTGCCGCGGACGGCATGAGAGAGCCGTATAAAGAGGACATGGCCGTTAGAGAAGAAAACGTGGGTGGGAGAAGGGAGGATGTGGAGACAACGAACGACAAGACAAGAACGGTCGATTGAATTGTTTTCTTGGTCCGGAAAGCTCTCTCGGAGGTTCGGGGCGGAGAAACGCGGCGACCGAAGTGTACCCAAAATCGAGTCAAATTGCCCCTCCGGATTTTTGTCCTGAATCTTACCCCACTCTCGCCTCTCGTTCGGTCAATTCTGCACGTTCGAAGGGTTTGAATCCAGCCATGTCGAAGATCAATCTTACTTTGGCCACTCGGGCGAATCAGGCCCTGTTGCTTCCCGTGCTTTTGGTTGCAACCTCCGTCAATGAGTCCCGCCCGGAGCCGGTGATCCAGATCACCTACGAGGATGCTGCGGAGCTCCAGCAGGGCGAGAAGGCCGTGGTTCAGTTTACCGGAGCCAGTGGCACTGCCGTGTTTGGAACGTTGAATGCTCTGCGGGAGTTGCGGGCGAGCTTCCCGTACTTGGAGAGCAAGGATGAGCAGCTGGTAAGACGGACCCTGTATACTTTCCTGCCGTCCAGGCTGGGAGAAAAGGAGGAGGACGATTTGTCTAACGGGACATTGTTTGAACAGGAGAATGAGTGGCTCTCTCAGCTCGAGTCCTTCACTACGCTGGACTTCAAGGCCCTGGACGCTCAGCTGCAGCGCCTGAACACCCACCTGCTTCTGCGGTCGTTCGTGGTTGGATACGCACTGTCCACGGCCGACATTGCCCTTTGGGGTGCCCTTCGGGGTAACCGTGTCGGTATCTCGGCTGTTCGCAAGGGTGCTCCGGTCAACTTGACCCGGTGGTTTACTTTCCTGGAGGAGCTCTGCCCCTGGGCCACTGCTGCCATTGAGGCCCTCAATGCGACCGCCAAGGAGAAGAAATCGGCCAAGGCTAAGGAGGGCGCCAGCTACGATATCGCCCTGCTCAACACCGATAAGGGCGTTGTGACCCGTTTCCCTCCGGAGCCCTCGGGATACCTGCACATCGGACACGCCAAGGCCGCCCTCCTGAACGACTACTTTGCCCACGAGAAGTACAACGGCACGCTCCTTGTCCGTTTCGACGACACCAACCCCAGCAAGGAGAAGATGGAGTTCGAGCAGGCTATCGTCGAGGATCTGGCATTGATGGGCATCAAGCCTGACCGCACCAGCTACACCAGTGACTACTTTGATCAACTGTACGAATACGGCGTGCGCATCATCAAGGAGGGCCATGCCTACGCGGATGACACCGAGAAGGAAGTCATGCAGAAGCAGCGCATGGACGGCTTGCCCAGCGCGCGCCGTGATGCGTCGGTCGAGGACAACCTGGCCCGCTTCGAAGAGATGAAGACGGGCAGCGAGGAGGGACAGCGCTGGTGCATCCGCGCGAAGATGTCGGTCGACAACCCTAACAAGGCCATGCGTGACCCCGTCATCTACCGCTGCAACCCTGCCCCGCACCATCGCACCGGCACCCAGTGGAAGATCTACCCGACCTACGACTTCTGCTGCCCGATCGTGGACTCCATGGAAGGCGTCACCCATGCGCTGAGAACCATCGAGTACCGCGACCGGAACCCCCAGTACCAGTGGTTCTTGGACACGCTGAAGCTCCGCCACGTGCAGGTCTGGGACTTTGCGCGCATGAACTTCATCCGCACCCTGCTGTCCAAGCGGAAGCTCACCAAGCTGGTGGATGAGGGCGTGGTCTGGGGCTGGGATGACCCCCGTTTCCCCACCATCCGCGGTATCCGCCGTCGTGGTATGACCATCCCCGCCCTGCGGGAGTTCATCCTCAAGCAGGGCCCCAGCAAGAACATCACCAACCTGGACTGGACCCTGATCTGGGCCACAAACAAGAAGTACATTGACCCGGTTGCGCCCCGCCACACGGCCGTCCTGAAGAAGGACCTGGTCAAGGCGACCATCACCCAGAAGGGCCCGGCTGCGCCGTACTCGGAGGAGAAGCCCCGGCACGCCAAGAACCCGGCTGTCGGCCAGAAGAAGGTCTTCTTCAGCAGCTCGCTCCTCTTCGACCAGGAGGATGCCAAGAGCTTCAAGCAGGATGAGGAGGTCACGCTGATGAGCTGGGGCAATGCCATTGTGCGCAAGATCACGGCGGACGCCTCGGGAGTGGTCCAGGAGCTGGAGCTGGAGCTCCACCTGGAGGGCGACTTCAAGAAGACGGAGAAGAAGGTGACCTGGCTGTCGGCGGACCAGGAACTGGTGCCGGTGGAGCTGGTGGACTTTGACTACCTCCTCAAGAAGGACACCCTGCAGGAGGAGGACGCTCTCGAGGACGTCCTGAACAAGAACACCGAGTTCCGCGAGGACGCCGTGGCCGACTGCAACGTGGCCGACCTGAAGCAGGGCGAGATCATCCAGTTCGAGCGCAAGGGATACTACCGGGTCGACCGGGCCTACGCGCCGGGCCAGCCGGCCGTCCTGTTCAACATCCCCACCGGGAAGACGGGCAAATAAATGCTCTGGTTGTGAATTATGACGGCTTACGATTGGAATGGATTTGATGAAATAGCGCCGGGGACGAGCCCTTCACGGTCTAGATATACATCGAGATACATCAATAGACATTTCCAGGTCCCTCGTTCCTTGGTCGTGTATGCTGTTGAGCGACTAGGTTGCAGCCAATCTTTCTTGCGCGGCGTGTCGTTGTCGTTGCATCCGTAGCCGCTTCCACGCGGGTGGTGACGGCATGGATTCGTCTGCTTCCCTCGCTCTCTCACATCTGGGTTTCAACGCCGTAGATTACCTTCCAATGCTCTGCATGGGTTTCCTCATGTTAGAAATGTAGTCTAGTACATGACCTTGGTGCCATTTCGACTGATATCTACGGCTGAGGTCTTATCAGCGACATACAGTTTCGGACGGTTCTACGCTTTGTCCGGGCGGACGGATTACAGAATATTCGTAAATGATAAAATGCCTCAACATCAATTAGCCCGGTCTACCATACCCCCTTGAGATAAATCTTCCACATACCGTGCAGGAATGACGAGTGGTGATGCCGTTCGTTCCGATTCCGATAGTTGGATGGTTGGCCTCAGGCCTCCAGACTCCGCGATGAGTCTGCCACATTTATTTCCCTTTTCGTCTTTTTCCGTCTTCACTTTTCCTCTTTCTTCCTCCTTCTCTCTTCATCATTCGCCCTTCATGGTGGGTCCATCAGGAAACTACCCCACATCCATCGATCGCCTTTCTATATCGTGCTTGGTGATCATTTCTCCGACCTATCCTGTACAGGAGATCCCGAGATGTTGATGCAACCCCATGCTCCTCTCCCCTGCCGTCTCCTGTCATCTCGTTCCACGGCTCTTCCGCGACCAAACCCCTCAACGACCCAGCCACAGCCATGGAAATCAGTGTCGGCTCACTCGGCTCTCCCGAGTCAATTGTTGCAGGGACCCTATCATCTACTCCGGTGGAACGCCAGGCCAAATAAAGAGCGTTGGTTGCCTGGTGTGCCCGGCCCGTAATCCATCGGATCCCTCGGATGGATCTGGGAGAATGATCTACGTCAATACAGTGCAAGCCATGGTTGACTCGGGGAGTCATGGCGTTAATCTGCTGGTGGTGTCCTGAGCATGACAGGCACTGACCCAGCGGTACCTTACCGGAAGGGGTAACACAGGAACCTATCATCACGAAGGTTCTCGGGAGTTTGCCTGGACTCGACTACGTCAGCATGATATCCTTTGTGCGAGGGTCCTTGTCAGTGGGATTGGTGGTCTGTTCAATGCGTGATTTTGTACCAGCCCATCAGTTGATCTCCGCTCGTGCCCTCTTACAACCTCTTTTTCTCCTTGATATCTCTTCCATATCCCATACTATCGCTACTACGCTTGATCCCTCGTTTCTGTCTTTTCCCCCTCCCCAGGTCCGTTCATTTGTGCTGTACGCGGCGGGGTGCGAAGAGCAGAGGGCTTGCGGATCGAACCCCCCTACTATCGTATAATATCCGTCAAGATGGCCCAGGAAGGCGGCGCTGCCTCCGGCGACGTCGAACAAGCGGCACAACCTCGTCTCTCCACATCCGAGGGGCGTGCCTCCAGACGTGTCTCCCGGGTCTCCTACAAGGAAGATTGGGCCAACCTTGACGAGTATGGCAAGCTCGTCAAGTACGTTTCCACCTACCGTGAGGGTCGGGGCGAAGAAGGCCAGGAAGAAGAAGAAATGAAGAGGGTCTGGTACGCGCCCTGGAAGAAGCGCAAGGTTCATGTCAGATACAAGACGGCAGAAGAAGGACAGTACCCAGAAGAGTGGCGCATCACCGATATTCACCAGGGCCTCCCGGCCTCGGAAATCTCCGTTCGACGACGCAGTTCCGGATGGAATGAGCTGGTCTCGGAGAAAGAGAATCCGATTGCCAAGGTCCTATCGTATTTCCGAGGGCCCATCCTCTACGGTAAGTTGCCTCCCTGGAAGACGACCCCTCCATTCCGATATCGCATACTCGGACGTCTAACGGGACCGCAGTC
This sequence comes from Aspergillus neotritici, assembly GCA_023619815.1. Taxonomy (NCBI): domain Eukaryota; kingdom Fungi; phylum Ascomycota; class Eurotiomycetes; order Eurotiales; family Aspergillaceae; genus Aspergillus; species Aspergillus neotritici. The sequence continues at coordinate 12,148 of JALZYL010000038.1, read as the reverse complement.
ATGGAGTTGGCCGTACTTCTTGCCGCCGGTTTGGACGACTGGATCGATTTCGGTGTCATCATCGGTATCTTGTGCCTGAACGCCTCTGTGGGTTGGTACCAGGAAAAGCAAGCTGCCGATGTCGTGGCCAGTCTGAAAGGCGACATTGCCATGAGGGCCAAGGTCATCCGTGATGGACAGGAGCAAGAGATCCTGGCCAAGGAACTTGTGCCCGGCGATGTGGTATGTATACCCGGAGACTGGTGGTGAATGCTTCCCGCATCTTTCTGACGGACACGGTAGATCGTCGTTGCTGATGGAAACGTCGTTCCGGCTGATTCTAAAGTGATTTGTGATTATCACGACCCCAACGGATGGGAAGAATTCCAGACCATGCAGAATCAGGGGGATCTCAGCAGCACTTCAGAATCGGATATCGACGATGTGGAGAATCAGGGTAAGGCAAAAGAGACAGAGAAAGAGGGTGAGGGGGGTGAGGGCGGCGAGGCGGCCGAGCAGAAGCCGACCCCGAAACGCAGACGGGGTTACCCGATTCTGGCGTGCGACCACTCAGCCATCACTGGAGAGTCCCTGGCGGTCGATCGCTATATGGGCGATATGATCTACTACACAACCGGCTGTAAGCGCGGGAAAGCCTACGCCGTTGTCCAGACTAGTGCAAAGACCTCGTTCGTGGGTAAAACTGCCAGCATGGTGCAGGCGGCGCGCGGCGCCGGCCATTTCGAAATCGTCATGGATAACATCGGAACCTCGCTCCTGATTCTCGTCATGGCCTGGATCCTTGCGGCATGGATCGGTGGCTTCTTCCGTCATCTGCCCATCGCGTCCCCTCGCCAGCAGACCCTCCTCCATTACACCCTGGGCTTGCTCATCGTTGGTGTGCCCGTCGGTCTCCCCGTGGTGACCACCACCACCATGGCGGTGGGCGCCGCCTATTTGGCCAAGAAGAAAGCGATTGTGCAAAAGCTCACGGCAATTGAATCGTTGGCGGTAAGGCGCCCCTGTCGTCGCGGAAGAGAATCTCGTGGCTAACCTGGCACCAGGGTGTTGATATCCTGTGCTCCGATAAAACTGGCACGCTTACAGCCAACAAGCTGAGCATTCGCGATCCGTACGTCGCGGAAGGGGTCGACATCGATTGGATGTTTGCGGTGGCAGTACTGGCGTCGTCCCACAATATTGAATCCTTGGACCCGATCGACAAGGTGACGATTCTCACGCTCAGACAGTATCCTAAGGCGCGCGAAATCCTACGCCGAGGCTGGACTACGGAAAAATATCAACCCTTCGACCCAGTTTCCAAGCGTATCGTGACCGTTGCAAGCTGCGATGGCATCAGATACACTTGCACCAAGGGAGCCCCCAAAGCTGTGCTCCAGCTGACTAACTGCTCCAAAGAGACCTCCGATCTCTACAAGGCCAAAGCGCAGGAATTTGCCCACCGTGGCTTCCGTTCCCTTGGTGTTGCGGTGCAGAAAGAAGGCGAAGATTGGACCTTGCTTGGCATGCTCCCGATGTTTGACCCGCCCAGAGAGGACACGGCACAGACGATTCATGAAGCCCAGAACCTCGGTATCAGTGTTAAGATGCTGACTGGTGACGCGTTGGCGATTGCCAAGGAAACTTGCAAGATGCTTTCGCTTGGTACGAAAGTGTTCAACTCGGACAAGCTTATTCACGGCGGTCTCAGCGGGGCGATGGCCGGGGACTTGGTCGAAAAGGCAGACGGTTTTGCAGAGGTCTTCCCTGAACACAAATACCAGGTAGTCCAAATGCTTCAGGACAGAGGGCATTTGACTGCGATGACTGGTGATGGTGTGAACGACGCACCATCCTTGAAGAAAGCCGACTGCGGTATTGCCGTGGAGGGTGCATCAGAAGCAGCACAATCAGCATCCGACATTGTGTTCTTAGAACCAGGCTTATCGACTATCATTGACTCGATCAAGGTGGCTCGGCAGATCTTCCACCGGATGAAGGCGTATATTCAATACCGTATCGCCCTCTGTTTACACCTGGAGATCTATTTGGTCACGTCAATGATTATCATCAACGAGAGTATTCGCGTGGAACTGATTGTCTTCCTGGCTCTCTTTGCAGATCTGGCAACCGTGGCAGTGGCGTATGATAATGCGTCGTTTGAACTCCGACCGGTGGAGTGGCAACTGCCGAAGATTTGGTTCATTTCGGTACTTCTCGGTCTTCTCCTTGCGATGGGAACCTGGGTGGTCCGTGGGTCGATGTTCCTGCCGTCGGGTGGTATCGTGCAGAACTGGGGGTCCATCCAAGAGGTGCTGTTCCTGGAAGTGGCGCTCACTGAGAACTGGCTCATTTTCGTCACTCGCGGGGCCGATACATGGCCATCAATCCACTTGGTCACGGCTATCCTAGGCGTGGACGTCCTGGCGACCATCTTCTGCCTATTCGGGTGGTTCTCCAATGAGACGATGCCCACCAACCCGGCCGACAAGTTCGTGGAGACGACCAACGGCTGGACAGATATCGTGACGGTCGTCCGGGTCTGGGGCTACTCGCTAGGCGTGGAGATCGTCATCGCCCTGGTTTATTTCATGCTGAACAAATTCAAATGGCTCGACGACCTGGGCCGGGCGAAGCGCGACAAGGGCGACCTCAAGATCGAGAACCTGTTGGGCCACCTGGCGCGCCTTACCCTCGAGTACGAGGAGCCGGGCAAGCCCAAGGGGCGATACTTCCTGGCAGCAAGCAAAGAAGAGGAGGAAGCGGAGTAACCATCATTTGTTTGGGGTGGGGGTCCCCGTCGTAGTCTGTTTTCATTTATGGTTTATGGGGTTGGTGGTTATTCGTATTCGTGGATGGTTGTTTCAAGGAGGGAAAGTTGGACTGTAGGACGCTGCTGCTGCTGCTGTTGTTTCTTTGGAGGAAGAGGGAGGGAGGAGGACAACAGATACATATGTACGTGCTACGTTAATTTACCTACTAGGTAGTAATCTCGATAATATTAATATTACAGTGTGTGTGGTTTTAGTGGCGGATTGGTGCCTATATTGAGTTTGATTTATTGTGTCAGAGTAGACTGCAGGCTGCGCCTGTATATTAATTACTACTACATCTGGTTACTATATCCTAACCAACAAAACAAACAAAGCAGTCTCAAGCAATTACTATTAATTAACAATTAAATAAATACTAGCTTTTTCATAAGACATTTATTCCCACCCAAAAAAAAGCATTCGTTCATGCTCAAACTCCATAAGTACCTAATGTGAGGAGGCCGTTTCTCACAGCCGTAGAGTATGTATATTATGGAATGGAATTCTTTCCCAACGGATAGGATAGATAGGATAGGATAGTGGGGTGTAGATTAGAAGCCACGAGCCTTGTTCCAGATCTCGTCGAGGTCGTTGCCCATCGCGCGCTCGGCTTCTCGCTCCATGGCGCGGCGAGAGGGCAGGTTGCGCTTGCTGATGGAGTGGTTGGCTTCTTCTTTGGCGAGTTCGACTGTTGTTTCAAGATCCCATTTTGTCAGCGGGGTTTGATTCTTTTGAACTGGATTGGATGTTTGTAAAGGGGAGACGTACCGTGGAGGTAGACGGCAGCGCGCTTTCCGCTGAACATAGCGTGCGGAACGTTGGTGCTACCATCGCTGTTGCAGTCGCCGACGGCGAAAACGCCCGGGAGAGAGGTGCGCATGCCCGGGTTGGACTGGGCGTCGATCTTGCCGTCGATCATGGCGAGGCTGAGACGGGCGGGGAGGTCGGAGCGCTGGGCGGAGGGGTAGTTGGTGATGAAGGCGTTGCGGTCTTCGTGGGAGCCGTCGACGAAGTGGATGCGGAAGATGTCAAACTGGCGGCCTTGGTCGTCCCTGTGGGTGCTGCCGTCCTGGAGGCGCTCGAAGGAGGCGATGACGCGGTTGTCGACGCGCACGCCGTACTTGTCGAACTGCTGGCGCCAGTTGGGGTTCTTCTTGCTGATCTCGGCTTCGGCTTCGGGGGTCTGCGTGCCGTTGAGGTAGACGACGATGTTCTTGTTGAGGGTCCAGACCTCGTTGACGCTGCTCAGGGCGTCGGGGAGGGGGCCCAGGATGCCGAAGGGCTGGTCGCGGTGCTCGAAGCCGTCGCACCACGGGCACCAGTAGACGCCCTTGCCCCAGGCTTCTTCGAGACCGGGGGTGTCGGGCAGGATGTCGATCATGCCCGTGGCCAGGACGATCTTCTTGGCGTAGTACTCCTTGCCTGTGGCATCGGTGGCCTTGAAGAGGGTGTCGGTGGCCTCCGGGGCTTTGGGGATGGAGACAGGGTCGATCGCCACGATCTTCTGGTCGATGAAGGTGGCCGTCTCGTTGTAGTTGGCGGTGATTTGCTCGCGGGCGAGACCGCGGAATTCACTGGGAACGGTGCCTGGAGAGGTCAGTTTTCTGGGCGGCGCGGGTAAGCCGCAAGGGAGAATCGGATAGAAAGCTTACCATCGTTCCCAATCACATCGTGCATGTTGCGCGTGGCGCCATTGCGGTACTCGTGCGAGTCGAACAGGGCCGTCGAGCGCCTCACCCGGGAGAGTCCACTCAGCGCACTCAGTCCGGCGGGGCCGCCACCGACTACGATGGTGTCGAAGTCCGGCTCGGGGGTGGCAGCGGCCAGGGCCAGAGAGAGGGAGGCGAAGAGAGAGTAGAAGACCGATTTGGGAGCCATGATGACGGGCCGTCAACCTGGGAGGAAGGGAGAGGGGAGGGTAGGGGGCTGTATGGCTGGGTTGATTGTTCAGTCGCCGGGCCAGCCAGCACCCCTTATATACTCCCCTCGGATGCAGGATGGAGACAGGCAGTCGCGCCCAGACTGCTGGAAAGTAGGATCGCTCGGTGGGATCAGCCAGCCAAGAGACTCGAGCCCACCTTGCACGGTCGTACGGTAACCTGGCTGGCCGGAGACGGCGGGATCGACATGGTGCATACCGTGGGATATTCGGGAGCTGAATTGAGTGGTTTAGGAGGGTCCGATGCAGGGAGAGATGCAGATTAATTAGATTGGCGAGGACTCGGACTCGAACTCCGCAAACAGTGCGAGGAATGGGCGACTAGAGGGGATTGTTTGAGTCAAGGTGCGACCGGGAGGCCGACCGGGAGGCCTTGGTTGGCTGAGATTTGGACTGGGACCACTTCCGCTGTCAGCTCACCGAAGTTGGAAAGTTAAGCTGAGATCGATGGAGAAACGAACCGGATTTCAGGAGAGGTGGATCAGCAGGGCGCATCCTCAATCATTCCAATAGACTCGTTAGTGGATGCATGGCGCCCATCCTTCCGGGTTTGGTGGGTCTCCCGCGTGAGACAGAGCTAAGCGATGCGAGCATTAAATAGATTAGTGGAGACGATTAGTTTGGTGGAAGGAAAAGCAAGAATAGAGCGATAGACGGAAAGAAAGTGAGGGAAGAGGATATGAAGAGGAGATGAAGAGAGAAGAGAGAAGAGAAGATGAGAAGATGAGAAGATGAAGGGAGGAAGAAGGAGAAGTCACGGGATCGACAGCCCTAAACACCTCTGTAGATCGGTTTTATATCGTCAACCTGGCCATGATATACTTCGGAATAAGGTTTGAATGGATTCACGAGTAGCACGATAAAAGTTAATCGACATCCTGAAGAAAGGATATATGATTCTTGGGAGCGACCACACGTTTCGTCTCTCTACTTGGCTAAGACAGGGCTGCATTGGCAATCCCATTATCACCACTTCCTCCCCCCCAGCAATCTACTCCAACAGGGTCACCAACTTCCCCCGATTCCCTCCCTCAAACAGCTTCATCCACACAGCAGGGACATCCTCAAATCGGACCGGACACACCGTCTCGCTATCCTCATCAAGGACCAACCTCCCCTCCTCGATCGCCCGTCGCAGCACCGCTCGGGCTTCCTGCGCCTGCGCCGCATAGTCCAGCACAATAAACCCCTGGATCCGCAGTCGCATGGTGATAACCTGAAACCAGTTCTGGAGGTGGACTCCATCTCCTCGGTTATAGCCCGAGATGGCGCCACACGCCGCGATCCGGCCATGCAGGGCCATGATAGGCAGGATGGCATCGAGGATGTCTCCTCCCACGCAGTCGAAGTAGACGGTGACGCCGTTTGGGGCGGCTTCCTGGAGGTCGTTCGTGAAGGAGGGGGATTTGTAGTTGATGCCTAGACGATAGTCATGTCAGTCTCCATCTGTTTGACTCAAATCGAAACATATATAAGACTATGAACATACAGACATCCGCCCCCATCCGCTCCACCAACCGACACTTGTCCTCGCTCCCTGCGATCCCAATCACGCGCTTGGCACCGACTATCCCCTTGGCAATGCGCACGACCATACTCCCCGTTGCGCCCGCCGCCCCAGACACGACGACCGTATCCGCCGCGGTGGCCTCGCTCTGGACCACCAGCCCGTAGTACGCCGTCAAGCCTGTATTCCCCAAGGCGCCGAGATAATGCGTGTCGCGGAGGCCGCGGGGGAGTGGCTCCAGCACGGTGACCTGGTCTTCGGTGACGACCGTGTATTCCGACCAGCCGATGTTGGCGATCATCACGCGGGCCCCGGTATGGATGCGTGGGCTCGTGGTCTGGACGACCTCGCCGATGCCGCGCGAGGCCATCACCTGGTTGGTTTCAATGGGTGCGACGTAGAGGCGGCCTGGGGCAGCGCTGGGGTCGATCCATGTGCGTTGCGCGGGGTCATTGGAGAGGTAGAGCGTCTTGACGAGGACTTGATGCTTGTCTAGGGGAGGGATGGGGCGGGTGGTGAGGGTGAAGGTCGCGTTGGGTCCTGAGAGGGTAGGCCATCCGGTTGGTTTTTGGCGGAGGATCCAGCATTTGGTTTGGGAAGGCATTGTAGTTTGATAGACTGATAATAATAATAATAATAAGATGGCACTGGAGTGGTGAAGGAGGGTAGATTTGGTGTTATGTATGCATACTCATTCGGAGTCTGGGAGCAGAGTGACGCAGCTCTGTTAACCAATCTCTTACCACCCGACAAGATAGTTCCAACATCGGATGAACTTCTCAGGAGTGGATAACACATGGACATCGTTGGATATCCTTCCTATACAAGGCATAAAGACGAGAGCGAAACGGATGCATCGCAGGTATGGTAGGCTAACATCTCCCAAATAGGATAGCGTCACATTTAGCCCTAAAGGATGACACAACGAGCGTAGATATCAGAAATCAGAGTATGCGCCTGATACGATAAAAAGGAATATATTGAAAGTAGAAACCTCTAAAACATAGAGATATACCATCGCACAGATTGATTGAATACCCTCTACCCATTACCATTACCATCAGAGATCAATCCACCGTCATGATGGTCCACAGGCGTCTCCTCCGAACAACTCCCCGGAAGATCAGTCCTCGAGACGCACCACACGACGATCAGTTCTTCGGCTCCCGTGTGATTGCCGGTACATGTGTATTACTCCTCGTGCTCGTTCCTTTCCTTCCGCCGGCGATAGAGAGCAGACGACAGAGGGGATTGGGGGGAGAGCGTCACAAACAGTCGATGGAGAAGGGGGATCGTCGGACTGCTTTGATAGATAGGTATGAGAGTTGCTGTAAGATGACATTAGATCGAGGATGATCGATTCTAACTAACGACAGCAGAGAATAGCATGCGACATCTTCTTCTTTATCCCTATAGACCATATATGACGACGTCCCCGTCACTTCAAACCCCGGTTCAGGGTCGAATGAATATCAACCACAGACAGACCAAAACACAGCTTCATCACCTCATATCAACGACAGAGTGAGAGGTCACCCTCACATCGCAGCATTATTCCCCCCATCAACCCGCAGATCCGCCCCCGTCATCCACCGCGATCCATCCCCCAGCAGGAACAGCACCGCGGCCTCCAAATCGTTCACCTCACCCAGTCTCCCCAGCATCGCCCCCCGCATCCACAGCTCGTGGAACTCCGGCCGTTCCACCAGCAGCTCGTTGGTCATGGCCGTGCGGATAAAGCCGGGCGAGAGACTGTTCACCCGGATGTTGTGCTGGCCCCATTCGAGCGCGAGAGACCGCGTCAATTGGAGGACAGCTGCTTTGGAGGCGTTGTAGTTTGAGTTGCAGATGCCCTGTTCATCAGTTAGATATCGAACAGCAGCAACACAAACACCAACAACAACAATAATAATCATAATGAAAAAAGGAGCGGTTAATCACCCGATTCGCCGCATATCCAGCAATGGACCCCACGAGCACCAAACTCCCCGCCTGCCTCGTCTCCCTCAAAACACCCGCCACGCAACGGGCCACGAAGAAACTCCCCGTCAGATTGACATCCACCACACGACGGAAGTCCCCTCCAGCCAGGGACGACGCCTCCCCGGCGATCTGCGTGCCCGCGCAGTGGACTACCCCCCGGATGGGTCGGCGCTGAGCCACCGCCTGTTGTTGGATCTTGCGAACGGCAGACTCCACGGCTGCTTCGTCCGTGACGTCGCGCTGGTGGAAGGAGACGACGGAGGAGTCTGCCCCGCATTGCGATTTGAGTTGCGCGAGCGCGGCTGCTGGTGGACCTGGTAGCAGGTCCAGACAGGCGACGTCTGCGCCGGCTGCGATGAGGGTTTGGAGGAGCTGGAGGCCGATGCCGCGGGCCCCGCCGGTGAGGATGATGGTGCGGTTCTGGAGGGAGAAGTGGGATTCAAGCAGTTGTTGGGGGGTGCGTCCTTGGTTTAGGGTTTGGGGGGTTTGTGCTGCAGGTGGTGGGTTGGACATGGTTATCTGCTATTATCTGCTATAGAATGTCTATTATGGGGGGATGAGTTCGAAAAGAACAACAGATGCCAGAGGCGATTGCCATCTCAGGTGGCTCATCGTCAAATTCATATATATTGATAGAGGGTAAAGTCGATTCGGCTGACTTGAATGGGTATCATTTCGCGATAGAGGATAGAGCGTGGGGAATCTCCAGTCTAACCCAATCGGTAGGGAATAGCCTGTTCTTTACTTCACTTGATCTGCAGTCTATCCATATATTATTTCATGTATATGGAGTGAGCAGGCTCATAGGACTATCCCAGTCAACCTCTTCCTGTCATCCATTTACTATTTCAGCCGTGAGAGCGACTTACACAACACCACTACCCCAACCTCTATCTCTATATCCATACCTCCATCTACCGATATACACAATGAACCAATCAACCTACACGCAGTACACCAGCCTCGTGGAATCCAAACAAATGCGCCTCGCCGCCGAGCGCTTCTTCCATCCCTGCTTCACCATCTTCAAAGACGGCCACGAGTACTCCGACATGGAGGCCTTCCTGCGGGTGAAGGACATCCAATACCACTATATGCATGAGACCATCAAAATTCTGTCCTTCTACGCTGGAACTGACGGATTCGTGGTGGAGACGCTGTACGGCTGGCATGCGGACCAGGATGTCCTGCAGGGGGAGTTTGAGCGCGAGGGCTGTCCGGAGGGGTATATACCGTTGCGAAAGGGGGAGAGCAAGGAGACGCACTGTGTGTTTTTTTATGAGACGAGGGGGGAGAAGTTTACGAGGGTGAGGGTTTATGAGTTGGATTGATTTTGTGTTTGTAACTGTATATCCCTTAGCCACTGCACATAACTGCTGGAGAGCACTTGATATAGGGCTTGACTTCTGATATCCCGAACAGTATATATGTTATAGAGAGAAGGTTAGGATTATTCAGTTGTAGACTCCGACTAAGATCTATACAGACACAACGATAATAGTCATGAACCACTGGCATTGACAACCCAAATACAGCACTACACCCACGATATCAACCACACCAACCTAACTAGAAACACCAACCAAACGAGGCTTCTCCCCCGTAAACCCCTCCGACCCAGGCCCCTCAAAGATAATCCCCTGCAAATCATGATGGTCAAATCCCGCATTCTCCTTCAACAGCTTCACCGGATCATCCATCTCCACATACCCACAGTACGGCTGACTGACCGAATACCCAATAATCGCCTGCACCTCCGGCTTATACGTCTTCGCCACCTCCCTCGGAATCGCCAAATACTGATTCTCATCCTGCCGCAGCGTCCCGCGCACCATATGCATGGAGTAGATATTGCGTCGCTCGAGCGAGATGTTCTCTCCCGCCCCATGCCAGATACTCCCGATGATGAGCAAGGCGTCGCCGATGTCCATTTCCGCAGTCGAGCACAGCGCTGGATCGGCGGGGCCGCGGTCATCGCCCCATTTGTGGGACCCGACGATGAGCTGCGTGGCGCCGTTTTCGAAGGTGCATTTCTAGCAGTCAATCAGTAGTTTGTTCCTACAGCGGTGGAATGCAACGAACTCACCGTCCCAGCTACCAGGAGCCCCAGCAGCGAGCTATCCCCGCTGCCCTCCTCATGCTCGAAATGCTGCGGCATGTCGTCGCGGTGCAAGGGCTGGCCGGGTGTTTTGGGCCCGCGCGTGAAAGCCTGCGAGACGGCGAGGATGGGGTCCGAGATGCAGATGCTGCGGGAGTCGCCCCACCAGGGGTAGCTGTACTTTGTTAGTAGTGGCAAATATAGCAGGAGGGATTGGGAGAGGAACGTACGTCACATCGCGGAGTAGCTCCTTCGCGACGGCTTGGTAGAGCGGATGGTTTAGGGCTTTGTCTGCTACTGTTGGGGATTTGCCGCAGAGTCCACTGGTTTTGTTAGATTTTCTCTCTATAGATGGATAGATATATTGTATATATATAAGGGAACAAACCTCAGTGGAGGATCCTCGGCATTAAATAAATTCCCCTTGTAGACGCCCTTGCGCTGCCAATGCGGTGCCAGCTCCCTGTCAATCTGGGCGACGGTATCGGTGGAGATGAAGTTCTTGATGATGACGCCGCCATCGCGCCGGATGATCTCGGCGACTTCTTTGGCAGATGCTGTCGCCGGGAGCTCCGCGACGGCGGGGTTGTTCGCTTGGTGAGGTGGGTTGGGCATTTTCTGTATTGGTTGTTGGTGGTGGGGAGCTGTATCTTGAGTCTGGGGATGAGTTACTGGAAATGTGTCTTGAATTTGATATAAATAACTTGGTTTAATACTCTGTCTCTTCTGTCTGTCTCTTCCTTTCCCCTCTGTGTACCGGGCTTTGGATATTCTTGGTGTTTAGAATATATATAGGCTATCATTACCTACTTGGGTATATGTTCGCCATGACCAACATCACCTTTGATAAACGATGACCGGCTTCTCCACAAAGGGTGGTTCGATCCGGTGGACCAAGTCGAGTTATTGATCCTCCAGATAGGCAGGAAGCAGTATAGATACTGCTCTTATAGATTGGCGATGCTAGCCCTCTGACAAACATACTGATATCTATATATACCTCTCCACATATCAAGTGAACCACCCCAACCCTCCAAATAAAACAAACCCAAAACAAACCAAAAGAACCCTTCTGAACACTTCATCCTACACAATGATACCCCCCAACCCCACCCCCTCCCTCGTCCGCGTCCCAGCCACCACCACCGCCGACGAAGTCCTCTCCATCCTCCGCCGCGACGGAGGCCTCATCGTCGAAAAGCTCGGCGACCCAGCCATAATCGACCAAGCCTGGACCGAAATCCAATCCGAAATCAACAACAAATCCTTCGACCACACGGGCGTAACCTTCGCCAAAGAAAGCCGACGCGTCTGCGGCCTCGCAGGGAAAAGCCCCACCTTCGCCACAAAGCTGCTCACCAACCCGCTGTACCAAGAAGTCGCGCACAAGCTGCTATCCAAGACCACGACGGTCTGGTACGGCAAGCAGAAGACGACGTCCACCAGCCTGCCGCAGGTGACGAATACCATGGCGTTCTGGCTGGGCCCGGGGTCCCAGGCGCAGGGCCTGCACCGCGACGACCAGTGTCACCATACGAGACATCCGGCGAAGTATGAGACGGATTTGGGGATTATGTTTGCGGGGACGCCGAGTAGGAAGGTGAATGGGGCGACGAATGTGGTGCCGGGGTCGCATTTGTGGGATGATGAGCGCAAGCCTGGTATGGAGGAGGCTTGTCCGGCGGAATTGGAGAAGGGGGATGCGTTGATTTGGTATGTTCTTTTTTTTTTTTTTTTTTTTTTTTTTTTTTTTTTTTTTTTGTGTTTTTTTTTTTTTTTTTTTTTTTTTTTTTTTTATTTTTATTTTTTTTTTTTTTTTATTTTAAATT